>JAWMRA010000020.1:8613337-8661821 GCA_035584735.1 Pseudotriccus pelzelni
TTACAGGGCTAACGAGCTCCACCTGCCCGGGGAGTGTCCCTGGCTGGGAATCGAACCCTTGGCCTCGGTGGTGAAAGCGCCGCACTCTAACCACTAGGCCACCAGGGGCTCCCTGAACCCCAAATAATCATTTGATATCACACCATATAATAAATAAAGAGAAGAATACAATAATTACCTGAATAGAAGAATGGGACATCAGAGCTGTGACAAGAGGTTTCTGAGATTGGAGACAATTGAATTAAAGAAAGTATTTGTTACCACAAAATGCCAGTGAAAACAAAGACAAGAATACAGCTTTACTTTTGAGAATGGGAGGTCTTCGTGCTTTTGATGTATTTAACAGTTCCTATGTAAATTAAAGCAGAGGAGGAGTTCTGTGAGCCCTTAGTACAAAACCAGGATAATACCTCATTCCTTATAAAAGGTAGACATGGATGTCATTTAAGCTCCTTCATGTGCAGCATAAAAAAATCTGTAACAGATGGAATCAGAAAATACCTGCTCAGGATGATGAACCTCTAAAGAGAAATGTCTTCTCCAGTAGCAAAGGGCTTTTTCCTTAAGGCAAACCAGGCACCTGAGGCACGTCCTGGGCTGTGATGGGGTAAGAGTGCAGAAGGGGGGCAGCTTTCTATGGGCCTCAGCTCTTTCCGGAAAGGTGCTGTTGAGGGAGTTTGGGTTGGCAGGATGGACTGCAATGCTGCATAGACTCTGTGCTGTGTTGGAGTCTGTGTAACTCTTGTTTACCATGCTCTGCTGTTCTGTGAACAATCATGGATGGAGAGAGTCCTGGAGCCACTGGGGCTTCAGGACATCTTGACTGGAGTGAAAACAGTGGCCTGTGTTCAGCCTGACCACCACCCACTCCAGGTACTTCTGCAAGAAGGAGAAGTGCCGAACACTAAATAGGTGACTGATCTTAACTAGGTTATTGCATACTGGACATACCACACCCCACAAAGCTGATACTTGTGTCTCTTCAGCGCCAACAGCAGTTCTGGCTCCCTGCACTCTTTCTGACTCTGAGTGCCTGAAAGCAGACTGATGAGAGCTAAGCAGTCTGTTCTGCTGCTTTTAACCCCATAATTCTTTCTCTTTTAGTTCTGCAAATGCCATATGAAAGAAAATGGAATATCTACCTAACTTTAGGCTTGGAAACTAGGGGAGGCATTTGATTAAGGTGTCATAATATGTGTTCCAGTTTAAGTCACAGAAGAAACCTAAAATGAGGCTAGAGTGTTCAGAAAAAGCTTTGGAGATGTTTTTTTCTTTAGATGTGTTGTAACTTGACATTAAAGATGCTCCTAATTCTTCAAGTACATTCAATGCAGACTTCTAAATCATTTGTCTCTATTCATGCTGAATTACTGCCACATGGAGTGGAAGCCAGTGAATAACTCTCTTCCCTTACTCTCCTGTCGTTAAGCTTCACTCAACCCCCTTGCCTTGGTGTAAGGAATACAGAACTAAAGTTTTGTCAGGTCTAATGAAGTCTTGCCCTTTGCAGATCCAAATTCACCTCTTTTTTTTTCCCCTTCTCTCTGAAGCACTTCTTGGTAAAACAACTGAGGTGAATTAGGTTCTATTTTAAAATGGCCTGCCGCTGACAGCTTCAGTTCTACAAGCAGTTGAAAATGGCTGGCAAACCTTTATACAAACAGCATGCAAAACATCACACAAAGCCCAGGGAAGAAATGGCTTTAGATGTAGGGATTATAAAAGAGTGAATACAATTTTAAGATAAAATACAAGTGATTAAGTTAATGATGGATAATTTTACCAGTTTGAAAACTATAATTAATAGGAATTAATTGTATATTTAGACATTTAGCATAGCTCCACTAAAAACACTACATCAAACATAATGGTATTGGAAGCCTATATAATGAAGAAATGATCCAGATGTTCATAAAAGCTTATAAAGCTTTAGAAAAAAAGGGACTGCATGAAGAAGCTCTAATGATAAAAAGATGCCACTTGCTGTTCTGCTCTTCTTTTAAATACATCCTTTCTGAAATAATGATTATCATTTGCACTTTCATCTTAAGTGAAATAGCATATGGCTTTGGCTGATTAAAGCCCCCTCCTGGTATTAATCAGCATCTTAGTATCATGTTTCTAATGGAGGCAGCAGTTGCCCTGCTGATATTGTAAGCTTTTTAACAACATCTAAAGTCTGTGGATCACTGCTGCTGGCAAGAAATAGCTTTGAGCCTCCTATGTACAAGAGTATTGCGAAGATGTCACTTACAGGTGCAGTTTATATGAACTTCCACAACATATTGTATTTTAAACATTTGATGAAACTTAAAGTTTAATAATTACCTTTAATAAGTAGTTGCCAGTTTTTAAAAGAAAATCAGAGAACTTTTGGGCCTGGCAACATAGAGACATCATGGAACTAGAAATCACATGCTATAGGGCAGTGTTGTGTGCTTTGATTGCCTATAAATCACCAAGTCTGCCTGCATGGCCACCACCCTCGTCCTCACCCAGGCCAGCAGTGATGCTCACAAGCTGATCTGACAGCTGTGGCACGGCCCCAGGCACAAATGGCCACATACAATGGCAAAGCTTGGTTTAGGAGTGCTGTAGATTTGTCATCACCGTCACAAAAAGGCCAAGGGAGACCTGCAGGCAGAGCTGTGGTGGAGCACAGTAGCTCACACAACCACCCAGGTGGGTGCTCGTTGCTGGAAGGGCCCTGCTCCTACAAAGCCAGGCTGGAGGGAGTGCAGGGAGTCCAGACTGTGGGATTTAAGGGAGACTGTACTGTTCTCTGACACAGAAATACATAGAGATGGGGGCGGGGGGTTGCTCAAGTCTGGCATTTCCCATAGGGACTGTGTCAGCCCCAGCTCAGCTGTAAGGCAGGAGAGGAGCCCTGGGCAAACCCCGGAGTGCAGGGAGTTGTACCACACATCCTGAGCCTGGTGGGGCTTTGCCTGGTGGGGCTTTGCTTGCTCCTCTCGGGACTTGCTCTCATTTACCACTGAGATTTAACGATGCCTTCCAACTTAGTTATCACGCTTGTTTTGTTTGTGCTGAATGGTAAACCAAACAAACAAGCACAGAAGAGCAAGAAAACTCATGTTTACAAAAAAAGCTTAATAAATGTTATTACTTCAGAGATTTTCATTCAGGAATGTCCTGGTAAGACTGACAGGCCAGACAGGTCTTCAGCACCACTTTTTTATGCATGAGGCAGTTCTCAAGACTTGTTATCTTGTGTGGTGTAGTGATAATAGTTTACACATATGGATACTTTCCCAGATCTGGTATTTCTGCCGTAGCACCTGGGAATCCTGTTGGACACTGCTTCCATTTTCTGTTTGATGTAGCTACCCTAGGGCATTGTGGATGCACAAAATCCTTCAGCACTCCGCTCCTTTTCCCTCTGGATTGATGTATTAAAAAAATGTAGCATGTAATGCTTAATTCTGTTGTACAAATAAATTTTAGCAAAGCAATGCTACTGTAACTCTATTATTGTCACCTACTCCTTCAGTAGCTCACATCTTTCTTTTCTCGTCATAGTAACATGTTCACCTAACAATTTCCTATATGGCAACTGGACAATTAGGCTCTGCTCTTTTGTAAATAGCTGTTATTAGTTTTGTCCTTGTCTTTGGAAGCTGCAGGGCTCACTGGCTATCACCATCCTCCACGTTCCTGCTGATTATCTGTCATGACTCACAAGAGAGTTGGAGGCTTTGGCTGTTGTGTTTCATTTATCTTACACATTTTTCCTGTAACACATTCCAATGGCCATGCTTGTCTGCTGCTTCCATCCCACAGGTCAGTTTGAATCTTGAACCTTTGGCAGGTATGTTTGAACTTGAACTTTTTCGATTCTAAAAAATGTATGTTTGTTTGACTTGAATTTTTTATTTTTAAAGTAATCTCATACTCTGATTTTTAATTTACCATTTTCCAGCTCTCCATTTTGTTTTAGAATCAGCATCTACTGGAAACTTGTCTCTAGGATCTATTTCTTTTTCTGTTTCCCTGACTGTTTACTTGAATGAGAATATCTTTACATCTTTATAAATATTACTTGCCTTATTAATAACCATTAACCATCTAAATTTCAAACTATTTCTCTTTTGAATGCTAGAACATATGAATCATATTCATACACTGCATACATTATACAATTTAATCTCTTTTTCTTTGTCAGAATTGGTGGTATTATGGCCAGTTTAATCCCCAGAAGAGCTCCTCTTGGCGGCTTAATGTCTTTTTATTTAGTTATTTGCCATCTGTAACTTGTTTCTGTTCTATTTTTTATTGGCTATTGATGAGGTCAAGATGCTGATTTGGCAGTTGCTGCTGACCACCTGTTTTTCAGCTCACTGGCCCACATGGCTGCCACTGCCTCACGTAGCCAGTACAGAGCCTGCCTGTCCAGGGGCTTAGTCCTAGTCAATTTACTTACAAACCACAAGGAAGTCCCTTCTGCCACTGCTCCATCCCACTGCCAGCAATCTGCCAGAGATCCCCCAAAGAGGAGGTTCCAGAACAACCATTCTCACAGGCGGCACAAATTTCCATCAGCCTTTCCGTAAGTAACAGGGGAATCTGCTTCCTGTTTTAAAAGAACCACTGACATTGTGTTTCATTAGCAACCAACCACACGTGCCTTTTTGCAAAATTTCCTCTTTGATCATTACAGTGCCTTCATTTTTCTTCCCCGCTAATTTGGCATTACTGGGTTAAAAGAGGAGAACATGGAGTTGCCACTGGCCACACATCTCGGGAAATGAGCAGCAGCTACTGCCTCATGGAGTGGGATCTGCATTTGAGAAATAGAAAACAGGGACCACATTTCTCCCAGCTTTCTAGAAGAGAATTTTGGTACTGGCAGCATCACTGAGTTTTGAGCAGCTGTGTGCACTTGCTGCCGGTGAGAATTATAGTTTGGGGACAGAAAACGTAATTGTCTTTTCATTTCTTTTCCCTCCCCCCTCTTAATGAGAAATTACTATTCTTAGTGATTTTATAGTGACATCTACAAGTTTACTCATGAAGCATTACGACACTGTGCTAAGTGCTGTAAAATGGGCAGGATGTGCTTCCTTCAGTGTCACAGATTTGCTTCCAAGTCTGCTGAATTCCATATAGAGCTGCTGCAGAGCTGAAAGTCAAGCAGCACTCATGTTGTTGTCTAGGTACTTATTAGTTCCTTTCTTTCTGAATACTTCACAATCCAGTCCTTATATTTCTGTCTGATATCAGGAATAAACCTGAAGAAGTAAATGTGCCTAACAGAAGAAGAATATGTACTTCTAGAGAGTCTAAATTTTGGCCAGTCTTGATTTACTTGGAGGCTGTTTACCACCTGAAGCTCTGAACATATCAGCTGAAACCTTCTTCTAGGATCTCAAAGGGCAGAAAACTGCACATTTTCAGTAGTGAAACGGAGTGGGTTTACTTTAAACTGCATTATACCCGTGGTAGTAAGACTCTGCTCCTCACAGTTCTTTTGGATTCCTCATAATATCTTCAGATTCACAAGTGTTTGACTAATAATATACACAATGGTCCTGTCAGTCTTAGTGCAGAGTCTGCATAGCTATAAATTGCATGACATGACAATTATCATGCAATTTGGGGGTTGTGGGAGCTGTAAACATTATAATAATCTGATTTAAATACTCAGTGCTCCAACAAATTAGGCATGATTACAGTGAGTCGAGTTCTCCCTTGAATGCAAATGCAGTTTCATCCAATTCCAATAGCAATTCCATAAAAGTACATAGAGCATGTGGCTCATGAAGTATTTTTAAAAAGGAAAATGTTGTATATATTAATGAACACAAAATAAAACCTAGGGGGAAATATAAATATACTTTGTGATGCTTATCTCAGGGATAATTGTTTAGATTTTTACATCTGGAACAGCTAGCATTTCAAAAGCTAAATATTTGATTTATACAGTTTATTTTATTTATATTAGGCATTCTCCATGTGTCTGAAATTTATTCCTTTGCTCTGGACCTGCAACACTTGCAGCCTCATCTTGTGCATTGAAGCTGCAGTGCTACACGGGCCTTACATGGGCCCTGTGCTAATAGACAGGTGTTCAGTGTGTGTCCCTTTCTGTGCTGCTCTGGGCTGGTGAACTGTAGAGTGTAGGACCTCTGATTGTGTGTTGGTAACCCCCAGACCTTGTTCAAAGAAAGAAACCAAAAAGCCACTCCATTTTCCGAAAACTGCCATTGCTGTGACAAGAAAAAGCGAATGGATGGGGAGAGGCAGGGAGTAAAGAGAAGCAGTGACAGTATTGATCAGTGCACGTGTGCACACAACTGTGTGTTGTTTTCAGCTGTCTCCTTCACAGTGTGTGAGGGCTGTGGAGGGGGTATCTTTACACAGACTGGCTTAGTTTTGCATTGGGATAGTTGGCTCAAAGCTGAGGGTATATGAAGGATAAAATTTCCACTTGAGTTTCAAAGATATAAGTTCCTGTGGGCAGCTAGAAGTGCCTGTCTAGAGATGAGGTAGAAGCACAGACGGAGTGTTTTAAACATCCAGATTCCACTCACTCAGCTTTTTTAGTTGTTGTGCATTGGAATTCTACAGATAAATACAGAGGACATCCCAAAGCAGTGATGCACCCTGGGTTGTTTGCACAGTGGCAGGAAAAGCTCTGTTCTGTGACTGACAGTTGAACCCCTGGAGCACAGACAGCATCATCCTGATAGAGAAGGGACATCACAGTGAACACTATAAAGGTAAAACTAAGAGGGGAAAGCCACAGACAGTACAGAGCTGTCAATAGGAATCAGAGTAGAACCTAAGATACCCATTTCCTTCCCACATGTTGCTTTCCCCATCTCCTTTAAAATAGGCCAGCTATGATGGGCAAGCCTAGGAGTGCGACGATATATTTCCCTTTGCCATCTGCATCTGAAACAGCTGGATGTGTAGATCACCGTGCACTTCTGAGGTGACACCAATAGCACGTGCTGGATGGTCCGGTGTGTTCCACTGCAGAGCAGCACAGGCACCACTCCACCTCTGAGACGTGGTGCATCACTTGTGCTGTGCCTGAGCTGGGGCACAGCACAGCATTTTGGCTCTTGTGCTTATAGACCAGCAGCAACAGAAGCTAAAGTGAATTAAGTATCAGCCCATTGCATGTCTGCTATAAGCAGAAACATTTGCAGTGATCAGTCAGCAGTTTATTGGCTAAGATCAACAACTGAGATAACTACAAATAAGTGGCTTTGCAGCCTTTTCTTCTAGCATGTCTTTTGCAATCAGAATGAATTATTACAGTGGGTTTCAAGAGGTACAAAGAAAGTTCAGCTAACAAGCAAATAGATATAAAAGGAAAGGATAAAGGGAAAGCCAATGTTAATGGCTTTTCCTTACCAAAGACAGCTGGAGTTCATAACTGTATCACTATTAGTCTGCACAGTGTCATTGTCAGTCTGAAGACAAAAAAAAAATCAATGTGCTGTTTTCTTTTTGTGTTGAGGAGAATGTGAGAACTAGATTAGGATAGATGAGTTCAAATATCTGGTCTGGTAGCAAATAACATTGGGATCAGAGAAATGAAAATGCTGTATGAACTCTGGACAGAAATTCCACATTTACTAGAAATCCAGTAGTGCTGTTGTTCTCTACTGGGGTGCTGTCCTGACTGATCACTTTTCTTAGCATGTGGTTCCAAAAGTGAAATCTTGTGGAGAGATCACCCCCACTTTAGCCAGAACATTTTGTTCTGAACTAATTATTGGTGACAGTCAACAGCCCAGCATGACTCAAAGAGGGGCTCCACTGGTGATGGTGCAGTGTGCTTTTGAGTAGGATGAAAAAATCCAAATTCCCAATGATGACTTATGAAAAATGTTGGGTCTTTTTCTGGAAGTAGGGAGTTTTTGACCAGACTACAACACGGAAAATGGCACTGATAAACCCCCCTTGCTGACCCAGCCATTTCTTGCTTCCCTTACTGCCCAAAAGAGTTATACAGATGTTTGATATTTCCCACTGAACAGCTGACATAGACGATCTCAGTAAGCACCATTCCAGCAGTTCCTGAAATGCAGCACTGCCAACTCTTTCAGGTTAAATGAAAATCTCACAACACTTCTTTAAAGCCTCAGTTCCTTGTCTCAGTGATTAGGTGAAAATCTCAGTTTACGTAAAAAAGTAAACACCGCACTTTACGAAGATGGGTATAGAGAACAAACTTGATTATATATACTTTTATAGGATCAGGAAATATCAGGCTCAGAAGAAACTGAAATATATTATAGTTTTTAGAACACTCCTGAGTTTTTAGATTTGATCTGCATGTTTTTAATTCTTTGTTTTACATACTGAAAGTGTAGAAATTTAAAAGTGCTTTAAACAGCACTAAGGTGAGATAGTGATGCTCGAATCCACTTTAATATTTAAAAAATTTGATTGGAATTCCAAAAAGATAAATTGCTGGTTTATTACTTGTTAGATAAATGATGTGCTGGGAATATACCATATTCCTTTTCTGATAGTTAATTAAAAAATACCTCATTGCATGCAATGTAGAAAGTGGATCTTTCAATTCATTATTAATGCACATACTTCTTCTTGTCCTAAGATAACTTATCTTCAAAGGAGGAACGAAAAGGAAAAGTGAACTTTCCCACATGTGAGCAAAGAGCATTATCTGTTGATAATGTAGTGACTAGCCCTAGAAGGGAAAGAAATTATATGTTCAGTTTTGGGAAGGCCTTAGAAGAAATCTTGCTGTGACAGACTGTATGACTGCTTATGTTTCTGTGGTCTTTTTCAGAGTTTTCCTAACAAGATCTTGGGACAAACCATCTTTGGTCTTGGTTCTCAAGCTATACATTGCTGTCTGGTGTTGAGGCTCTGTAAATTTCCCAACCTTGTCAACTGGCAGTGGAATCAGCACTGATTTTATTGTGTGTGCTTTTGCTCTTCTATGTATGGATCAAAATTAAAAAAGAAAGGAAAAAGGCTTCTAAAACAACTACTGCCACCTAGTGTCATACCTAAACCCAGGAAATCCCACACAGGCCACTCAAGCACTTCCCACTGGAAAAATCCTTGACAGTAAATCCAATTTTCATTGATTTCAATTGGCATCGACTTCCTCAGACATTAATGTTACAGCTTGTATAGCAAAACCTATGTATTTTCCATCACTGTATCCAGGGGAATAGTTTTACATAGGAGATCTGAGAATCTGTGTGTGTGCAAGGATGTGATGACAGAGAATTTAACTCCATTCTGCAGCTTTACAGTAATGCAGAGGTGAACATGACTTGGCAGCCTGTGGCAGTGGTGTTGCAGATGAAGAAATGTGTCTACCTGCTCATTTAGCAGTTTCAGAAATCTGGCTCTCAGCAACATAAAACCTTTTACTGAGATAAATACCACCATTCAAGTTAGCATATTTTAAAGCACTATGATAAGTATTTTATACCTGATTTTCTTATGGTGGAAAATCCTTAAACTATAGCTTAGCACAAGGAATTTGTGATGTAGCATTCTGTTCAAAATGATACAACTCCTCATGATCCTTCATGTTGAATAAAAACTATTATGAGACAAGGCACAGCAGAAAATATTAATTACACTTCTTGGTGCTTGTGGCAATAATTCTGATTGCAATGAATTTCATCATTTATTAATATGGGGCTTGATACACTGTGTGCTGTTAAATATCCTTTCTACAAGACAAAATCTCAGTCAGAGCAGCGTTATAACCACTCACCTCTAAAGGCTGGATGCCGAAAGCCAAGTAAGATTATCTCTGTCTGGTCTGAGGTTTTACCAGCAAAGGAATCCACAGAGATTCCTGCAAATACTTTGGGCTCAACTAGTGCCTGTTCTCTGAGGTCCTCGGTGGTCTTACAAATTAAGTAATCCTCCAAATATTTCTGTATTAACTTGGTGTATGTTATAGAATACATTTTGTAGACTGTTAGAGCAAGGTAGAAAAACTGACAGCACTTACATGTGTGTTCACAGGAACAGCATTTTGAAGCAGGTACTATGTTGCTGTGTTAGCTGTAGAGTGAGGCCCAGAGTCCAACATTTTTCCCTGTGTTTCCTGTTCTTGGATCAGCACTCTTCTCAAATTACTGTAGAAGGATTTAGAAAATGAAAGGAAATGGGGCACTAATAGTCATTACTGTGAAAAGAGTAGGAATTGTCAAGAACCTTGAGTGAACACTCCATTTGCTCCTTAGAGGACCGTGAAGTAATAGCCAGCATGATACAGACACATTCTAGAGCAGCTTATGACATTTATGAAAAGGTGAAGTGACTAAAGGAAATGAAGTTAGGAAGGAATGTTTGAATATCATCTCCTTGCACGTCTTAGTGATCATCAGCAGATCTGGGAAAGCTTAGAACTGCAACCTGAGAATAGTCTACGAACTGCAAAGGGTATAAAAACTGGCAGAGCTCCTGATGCAGGAAAATGCTATGCAGCTGTTGAATTTTCAGCACATGAATATTCCCTGAAGTTTAGTGTGTACTCGGTCTTTGCTGGATTGGCACATTAGCACTGAGAAGTTAAAGGACTGTCCTCCACAAACCCTCCGTTCCCAGTGCTTTGAAAAGGTGAGATACATTTTCTCTTACACAACATCTTGGTCCATGCTCTGCATAATGTCCTGCTATTTCACTGATATTGCTCACAAGGATGTCATAATCTGACCCTATATATTAGTCTATGCAGACATTAACAAAGCTTTTGCAGTTTGAAGAGACAGGTGCAGTTCAGGTTAATGCAGAGTTTATTGCCTCATTGTCTTTCCAAGCCTACCAGTAGAGAAAGAGCAGTGAAGACATATCTGTTCTGTTTTTCTTAAGTATAAATAACTCAGTTTTTAAACATTTTTTTTCCTCCTGAGGGTAGAGTTTGAGACAGTCTTGAAATATTTCTGAACAAATATCTCCTTACTCTACCCTGCAAAACATCCACAAATGTTTTAACCCCCTACTGTTTTTTCTTGACATGCCTTGGCCTGGCCATATACAGCAACAGAAGGCTTAACAAATAATCTCTATTTCTGTGAACTACATTATAAATAATGTAATTGTAGTGTTGTTTTTTCAGATTATCCTGCTCTATGAATACTCCCCAGCACCACATTAGACTCAAAAAGAGAGTCTAATGCCTCTAAGCATTTTGGACAAATGTCTGCAAATCTGTATAAATTGATTCAAATCTTTCAGCTACAGGTGTTACTAAGCTTTAAAACCCCCTAGAGTACACAGGTAGAGAAAATGCAGAAAAAACAACCTTTCTACTTTTTTTTAGCACATATACTCAGAATTTTGGCTGAAATCATACTTGCAACATTCAACTGCATGTATCTATCTGGTTAGTAGGAGCCGAAGCATCAAAGTTCTTAGAGCTGTGGTTTTATAGGCTCTGGATAGACTGTTAAAAATAAACAGTGCCTCCTTGAAAGAACTTATAATCTATATAAACTAACACAGAGTAGAGGAAGAATGTCACACACGTAACTGTTTTAGCCTTTACTTTGTGATTTTAGACATGGGCTTTACCATAGCGACAGAGAGGCACGAGCAGAAGTCATAAATGATGACATCTTACTCTTCCAAAAAGTGTAGCGGTGGAGAGAACTAATGCTTCTTGGCTAGGTGGTTCACATAAGGTGACTCAGAGACATATGTCTCAAAAGTCCTGTGAAAGGAATGTGGACCTCCCTGGCCATGGATTTTTGTACACAAAGAATCTGGGCCCTTCCCAGCCTGTGACACCATCTGTAATCTTGACTTGGACGTGTGTTCATTGAAATCTCGTAGGGGGTCTTCTGATATGGTCTCTCTTCAAGGGGTTTCCTGTGTTTATGCTTCCTCCCTGTCCCTTGTATCTGCCTTCATGCTGGTTTATTTTTCAAGTGCCTGTTCAGGCCTATTCACTTGTTGGTTTTTTTTTTTTTTTTTACTTCTTGTAGCAATTGAATGATAAATGATCACACAAAGATTGCTTCTCTCATTATTTTTATTGATTTCTATCAATTTTATAGCAGAAGTTATTCATGGCAACAGTATTCTCGATTGATTCAGCAGAAAGCTATCAAATACACTCTAATGAAAAAGCTATATAGAAAGCATGAACCTGACATTTCATCACTTAACCTTGCATTTAACTTCTAACCATGAGTAATCCCATAGGCCGTCCACTAGAAGTGCTTGTGTTACCTGAGCTGAAAGCAACTGGAGGTTAAAATACTGTACAATTTAACAAATATATTAAGGACAGAAACAGGGACAGAAGGCTACGGGAGCCTTTTTCCAGGGGTGTTCACAAATGTCATGTAGTTGTTAATTAGCAGAGAACAGTTGTGTTCGTGGAATGAAATTAAGGGATTGGCAGGGTGGATTGGAATTAGATGATCTTTAAGGTCTCTTCCAGCCCAAACCATTCTATGATTCACACACTAATAGGGAGAAATCCAGGCCCTGTTGAAGTCAATGGGAATTTTGCCATTGATTAAGAGAGCTAGGATTTCACACATAATCTAAATACAGATGCTTGGAAGAACATGGGAAGCAGACATAAATTCAGCAATGACACTGAGGGCAGACACAATGATCTCTCTGATGTTGCCTTCCAGTGAGCTGCCTGTCAGTAGTGAAATCCTGATGAAAAACATCTTTCAGAAAGTGCTTTCTGCAACATTTTTTCTGTACTTGGGTAGAAGTCAATATGCTGGTAAGAAAAGAAGGTTAAAGAGAAGTGCCTTGGTCTTGCTATTGCAATAATAGTGATTCCTGACAATGTAGCAGAATTTAGAACTGAAATACTTGAGCTTAGCTGAAGGATAATGAGCTCTGTGGAGGCTCTTTTGCATTTCATAATCGGTGCTGAAATTTATGGAAAAAGACTGTGGCTAAATCACTATCTGTAATAAAACTGTACACTAGGATTAGTTACTTCTACCTTTCTAAATTAAATGAAGTAAGGACAAGGGGACTAAAGTAATTACCAAAGGGGAGGAAAACTGGCTTCATATTGTCTTGGAAATCTACTCCGAGTCCCATAGATATTTGGGTGAAAATTGTTATCTCTACAGGCAGATTTTTCAGAGCTCAAAAGCTAACATCGTATTTCTGTTTATAGGTAAACTGTGAAACACAAAGATCAGAAATGTCTTTTCTGTGATTTTGATATGCACAAATATCTTCTAATATCTTATAAGAAATAATAATAATGATGAAAGTAGATGTCTGATTCTGAAGGATTAACAAAAAAAATATTCTTGCAGGTTTTAGATTTTATAGGCTTGTATTGGTCTTCCCTCCTCTCAGTCACAGAACACCCTGCTTTTTTAATTAAACTATTAATTGATGTTTTGGGCTAGCAACTGTTGTTCCAGTGGCTCACCTGCATCTGATCAAATGTTTCCTCCATTCAATGAGAGAAGAGCTGCAAACAATTTAATCAGTGACTCTGTCAATATGCAGGAGCTGAGGGTTTGGCCTGAAAACAAGTCAACATCTTTATTTTCACATTTGCTGTATTTACCTGTAGAAAGGATTGCTTTTTGTGAAGTCTCTGTGAGAGTCTTTGTCAGCAAAGGAAAATGGTGAGTGCCCTTTCTAATGGAAAGATTGTTTTGGTTTTATGGCATAAAGCAGCTTGCTTTGTTGCATCACCTACAAATGTATTCACTTGGAACCTGGGAAAAGGACAGGTCAATGAAAAAATAATGCAAGTGCGTTTCAGATCATCTCTCTTTCTGCTTTTCAAAGACAAGGCTGTTGTACAAGTTTTCAGTATCAACCTTACCATTCTTCCTTCTCTTTTTAATATTTTACTAGCATATTTTGTTCCTGAACTGCTTTTCCATACAGCCATGAGGTGCCAAGCGATGCCAGGTTTGGGCATTGCATGCGTATTGCCATGCATACCTTCTGGTCCTCATCTATGACAAATAGGTTTACCAGGTCAGCTCCAACCTCTAATGCTTCTGGAAATGTGAGTGGTCTGCTTCTTTGTGGAATGCAGAAGGCTTGCTTACAAGAGCACATTTTTAAACCCACAAGTCTGAGTGGGTTTGAAATGTGTGCAGCCGACCTCTCTTGGTCCTTATGAAAACATGCATCTGGCAGCACTGGAATTCCTGCTTTAAAATAATCCTGCTCTTTGGGGGTTGTTGACTTAATGATACTGTGGGCCCTTTTTTTTTCTTCTCCTACTGTGCCTGATTTTTTTTTCCACCAGGACAGCCAGTGACAGATATTGTATTACACTGCTGTTTTACTTCTTATTTCCTTTTTAGATAATCTTGAATGCTTAAGTTTAAGGTATCTCATACAGTTCAGCAATCAACCTATTTTTAATGAGTCATGTTAGTTTTAGCACCCTCCTCCTTACTAACAGAGCATCCAATCACTAAGAATTTTCTCTATCATAATCTTTGTCTTCTACAGCCACTTATTTAGTGCAAAGTAAGTGCAAATTATTTTTATAAATTTTATACCATTGAAGATGTCCTTTTGCTACCTAGAAAAATATTCTGCTTCACCTGTAACTTATTAAGTTTCTCACTTAGCTTCTGGTGCATTCATTTTTCATGGTTCAAAAAAACCTGTCGTTTTGCCTGCAAGCTTGAAGCATTATCCCATTATCACTAGGGATCAATATGTAATTTTACCTCCAAAAGTACTTTTCAGAGGTCTGTTTTTCCCATGGCTACTCCTGTGTACGCTCTTAATTATAGTCATGACTAATTCTACCAAGTTGGACAATATTAATTCCGTATTGCTATGAAATGTCTTTCCCAACTGATTTAGAAAATTGGGGCATTTTAACTATAGCTGTTTAGATGAATCGTTTAAAGATCTGGCACACAGCTGCAGTTGTACAAAATTACACAGTCACAAGTTTAAGCTGTTAGTACACGTTGCTGGAGATATCTTGGAATAGCCATGTAAAAAACGTGCAGGCACTCTAATTTACCTTTAAAATATCAAGTTTGTATGAACTGATTCCTTTTCTAGTTCTTGGCAATTTGTTCTTTACTTGAATTTCTAGCAAAAGCTGAAGAACTTTTTGAATCTGCCTGCTGTTTGGCATGCCTGAAGCTGCAGCACTGGACTGGGCCAGAAATTTGGATTTTTAAGCTGCAAATGCTGAGGCTGGACCTAAGTCTTAAATATATCAAAATCTATGCATTGTTAGATTTGAAAGCCTGGTTTGCCTTTGGTTACTCCTCAGAGTCATGCTTTTAGATGTAAACTGTACTACATATAATCACGTTTCTGGTGATTTTCAGGAGGGAGGCAAACAATACCTTTTCCTATTCAGCAGCTTGAAGTAAAGCAATCCTTAGTGCTTTTTCAGTTAGGAAGAGGTAGCTGTGACTGTTACACATGTAACTGCCATTTCACTGCCCTTCTTGATAAGCTCTTCCTTGTAACAGAGCGGAAGGTCTTTTGGTTGTGTTTTGCAAGGACCTCCTTCGCTCCATAGGCATAAGTCAGAGGGTGTCATCTCACTCATCTTTTCCAGCACATAATTTGCTCAACCATACAGTTAGTCTGGGCTGTCTGACAGTCCACCTAAGGGTACTGCTGTCACACATCCCACACCAGCACTTGCTTTCCCAAAAGCTGGTGAGAGAGTTCATCTCCTGAAAATAGGCTTTGACTGAATTTCTGGATACCTTACAAGTCATAGCTGTGAGCATCCCAACTAGCAGGAGCTGGCAAACATTTTACGATCCTGCAGATGGAATTAACTGGGGGGAGGGGGGAAGGAGTTGTTACTCAGCTTTTTATCTCTGCGTGTATTTTTTATTATTTGATTTACTCTGTTCATCTTTTGCTTATAATGTGTAGTGGCATAACAAAGCCAGCTTTTTCTGTCTTTAAACCCTTTAGGAAGAAAGTATGAAGATATGATTGTTACAATAGATTTTTCAGGTTCCTTTTTTATGGGTGTAAGAAGAATTCTTTGTGACAGGAGATTTAGGGAAGTGGAAAGAGGCAGGAAAAAGGATAAATGCTGATGAGATTGATACCTAGTTACTGAAAATAAAAAACTGGGCTTGGGGAGGGGAGAGAAAAGCCATGTTCTGGACAAACCTCTAATATTGATCTGTAAAGCAGAAAACCTAAATTAATCCTGTGTTTGGGTTTAGATTTTTGGCTTATAAAAACTAAATGTACTATTTCATGTTTTTTCCTTTCCATATATGACAAGCTGAAGCTTAAGTATTCCTTCTTATGCCTTTAAATAATTCAGGCTTGTCTCTGGGGGGAATATAGTAGATGTGCAAATGGTCCCTCTGCTTGCCATGTTCTCCAGAGCTCTGTGAGATGACATGACTGCAGCACACAGGACTCTGCCATCCTGCCAAAATCATGAGCTGTTTATCTGTAGCTCATGAGAATTTAAAGCAGCAGCTGCTGTGGCTCAAGCTCTGCTCCTGCACTGAGAGCGTGGGAGGCCCTGCCCTCCCTGGACCAGCAGGACACCCAGGCAGCAGGTTCAGGTGCAGCTGTGATGCACAGAGGCACATCCTGGCCTCTCTGTGTGCCATCCAATCGTTCACCAGGAGGCATTTAATGTCTTTGATCAGCTGCATCCCCTGCACCCTGAGGTTTTTATGACATTTTCACGTCTACCGCCCTCTTTGCTCTGTGCCCCATTTTTCATGAAAGCAAATCCCTCCCCTCCCTCTCTTGATCCTTTTTTGAAAAAACATTCATTTTTATATAATTTGCTTCTTATATTTTCTTTGCAGTACCTGCGGCAGCTGCTTTGCAGGTCCCCTGCTGTGCAAATCGCCCTTCACAGAGGAAGATCTTCCTGTCAGTGACTGACAAGAGGTGCCAGGAGCAGGCTACAAGACTTTTGAAACCTGTGAGTTGGCAAATCAGCAGGTACCTGTGTGCAGTTCTGGATACGCCCCCAGCATTAGTTCCTAACTTGTATCAAAGACTTTTTAGGATGATATGGCCCACAGGCAGAGTTTCAGGTTAAAAGGAACACAGTGTCTGGCTGCATCTATCATCTAGGGTTTTTTTGTTTTAAATATAATGACACCAGTGGTTTGTTCTCAGGGAGGTTTTTGATTTGTGTTGTTGGTTTTATTGTTTGTTGTGGGTTTTTTATTTTTATTTTATGGTAACTACGTTTACAACAGACTAAACTAGGAGAAAGTGTTCTTAGTACTAAACAGCTCCTGTTTTTCTTCTCCAAAGAAATAAAAATGCCTTTCATATTTCCTGAGACTGACAATGTTGAAGAGGCTAAAATAGATGAAAAACTGAAGGGAAAGAAGAAGAGACCTGCTGTGACTACCATTTTCTGTAGAGAAAGATACAGGATTTTTAGGTGGGACTTGGAAAGCCCTGGACAGTTCTCTCTCCTTGATGTACAGTTGAAGGCAAAGGGTCTGGAGGGGTTTGGAAACTTGGTTTAGTTACTGAACCATCTTAAAGAGGTTTTACAATCAGTCCTAAGTGAAAGCACTTTGCACAAGAAGGTGTAGCTTTCAGGCAAAACGACACTTGAATCAAATGCAGAATAAATAGCCTGAATAAAGGACACAGAATTTGGTCCACTGTGATCATTTGATCTGAGTGGCTTAAGGCTTTGCATGCTTCATACTTGCAAACCAGCTGTGAAATGCAGGAAATACAAGTAGCCGTGGTCTGACATTTTCCCATCTGTTCCTAATACTTAATAATTTGCTCTCTTCTCTGAGCATATTAAGTTTATTTATAAATTTAAAAAATATGGGGGTTTTTTATATAATGAGCTTAAAGCTATAATGGCCTTTTTGCTCCAAAGTGCTCAAAGCACCCTCCTTTGCCAGATGGAGAGTATTAATTTTTCTGGAGGAATTTGTGCATAAGGTATAGATGGACAAAAGAGAGTTTTAGCACATGAGGCTTTTGCATTGCTGTTCTGTGTGTGTTTCTGTTCTCTAGAGCTTCTGTTCAGTAAGTGTTTTGAAAGGCCTAAATTCTCTTTTGCTTTGCTCTGAGGATGATGGAAAGTGAGAAGTAAACCCTAGTTCTCACAGCTGAGACCAGTGCTTTATCAACTGGAAAGAAAAGCCTTCCATTTAGAAAGCCTGCTAAGAATCGTCCTCAGCATCAGTACGAATTTTGCTGTTGAGCTGAACCACACCGAACACAGCTAAACTGTTCTTCAGTTAAGAACAGCTTTTAAAACATTTTAGGGAAGTCTTGCTTTCACATAAGATTATAAATGATGTGGATAGAAAAAACATACTGGATCTAAATGTCCATGCACACAAAAAGTGGCAGAGTGCAATCTCCCAGATTTATGCTGATAGTCCCCCATTTTAGCTAGTTCTGTGTCCATGCCCATTCTGTGGGTGGGGGGTGGCAGCTTCAGGCTGAATACTACACTGACAAGAAATGCTGACCTAAATACCTTTCTGGCCTCTGTGCTCCATAATGCTGATTTCCACAGCACACTCTCAAATATTTTTATCCTGTAATGATTATCATTTTGAGGGTGTCTGAAACCAAAAATTTAAATATCTGAAACCACAATATACCACAAGCTGCCTCCTGCACCTGCTTATAATATTTATGTATCAGCCCAGTGAAGTGAATGAAAATGCTTACATAAAGATTCAATCTGTTTAGGCTTCTGTAAATTTTGTGACTATTACATAAAGAATATTATAGTTAATCTATATGGAGAACATTAAATAATTAAGAACAGGGTGATGGACGTATCTTGCAATAGCTGTCAAAACAAATTTTGATTAAGTAGCATTGTGTCCAGGAATGGCACACACGTCACTGTGGGGCCTGGCATTAGGCACTATTTCTCACTGTAACATCACTGCTGTGACACTGCTGATGGCAGAACGCCAACCAAGGGCATCTGTCCTTCCAGGTGACTTAGACCACAAAGTAGAATTGGAACCAGAAAATAAAATCTTTTGTTCTATAGCCAGAAGAAAAGTAATAAATCAGGTAACAGGGACTGTGAACTGGGCCTGGTGATTAAGAGTGGCACTGTGAAAGCAGATAGTGTGAAACATATTTGAGTACCACGGTGGAGAAGCACCTGAACACATGACAGAAGTAGTGCAGCAGGAAATGCCGTTAGAGAGGGCACTGACCTCTGTGCACGGCACCTCTGAGGTGGCACAGGACTGCAGCATGCAGTTCTATCATTAGATTTCTAAAATTATACTAAAAATCGGTAAGATGTAGGAGCTGAACAGCAAGGAAGACCGTGTATAGGTTCAGTGGAGTTGTCTCCACAGGATCTGTCACTGATCCTGAGTCCTTATAGAGCTTTTGTCCATGAGGATATACGTATCTGTCCATGCAGCTGAAAAGCAGAAGAAATATTCACTGGTTTTCATTTTGGGGAGGGCCTTAAGGGGCAAGAATTCCATCTTCCAGGTTTTGCAATGTTGGTTTTTATGGCAATTGATTCTTCTTTCTCATTCCCATGCAGTACTAGGCAAAACTGTTTCTCTACTTCATTACCTTGGGTCTCTCAAGGATAAAACCAAGCACGACTTAAGTGAAACTGAAGTGTTGAAGATACTAAAAGGACTATAAGTCTTCCAATTTGAATTATGTTGTTAAAAAATAATTACTGCTGAGGTTGTGGTATCTCCCAGCTATATCCTAGACATCTCCAAACTCTACTGCACTGTGGTCTGTTAAACCCTTAAGTGCATGTCTGTGTAAAGCACTTGGGAACGTTAATTCACAGCTCCAGTTCATTCAAATGAATTTTTCTGAGGTTTCCTGTTTAGGAAAGCCTAAATTTATTACAAGAGGTCTGGCTAACAGCCCTGAAATGGAACTGATCACAAGAATAAGCATTTCTCTGACATTCCTGTTACAAGCCCTCACCGCTAATATTTTTCCTTGAACTCCCTGCCTCTATATCCTGAAAATAACATGGGTAAATCCCTAGTCTTTTACACATATTGAAAAGCCTACTAAATGAAAGAAACACCCTATAAATGATCAAGTGTAAAAAGTTGCTTTGGCTAAGATGCTTCCCAGAAGTGATAGAACGAAATTAAAATAAGCTGATTCCCCTGGAAAAACTCTAATACATGTCACTGCAGCAATTCCTCAACATGTTTGTCCAAGTTTAATATCATTTCAGGAACAGCTTTTTAGAATGGTTTTCACTGAAATTACTGAAGGAAGGAGACGTTACCTGAATGAATAATAAGCAAAATATGCTGGGCAGATGGTAGAGAGTTCTAGGGTCTAGTTTTTATCAGACTTCAACTCTGTTCATTCAGCTGCCTTTATGTTTTCTATGCAAGGATAATAAAAACAGCTTTGGAAAACTCCCAGCTTTCCCTATAAGCTTTAAGCAATTTCTAAGCAAGCCTTTGAGATTTTTTTTTTGTTTTTCTTTGCCGAAGGAAAGTCGGTGGTGTTCTTAAAGATGTCTAAAATATTTTGATGCCAAGCTGCAGTGCAATTTTCACTTGTGAAATTTCATTTTCAAGTATAAAATTCTTACAACTTGTGGGGGACTGGGAAGTTTCCAGTCAGATTTTCTTTTTGTTTGTTTGTTTTTAAGAAAAGTAACATGAAAAGAATAATGATTTGCTTGCCAAAAATGAGTAAACATTGACATCCAGTTTTTGGTTCACAGTGCAAGTTTTGAGAGAGGCAGAAATCCAGAATGACTATCATACTACAATAACTGAGATGTGCATCTTACGTTAGTCTTCTTATTTTCTTATTTTATTCACTTTGGGTTTTTTTTGTTTCTCTAACTACCCTCTTCTTTTCTTTATTTGCTGAATTTTAATTCCATGTCAGTATTTCATTATTCTTTTAAATCCCTCCCTTCTTCCCTCTTAAATTTAAACATTACTAGATTTATTTGACTGATTTCCTTTTTTTTAAATATTTTAATTGTGTTTATCCTCTTTCTTTCTTTCATTTTTTCTTTCACCTTTTTTTGCAAGCCACTTATTCCCCATTCCCCTGTGGTGCTGTGGGAGGTGAGGTAGAGAATTCAGGAGTAAAGTTAAGCCTGGGAAGAAGGGAGGGATGGGGGAAAGGTGTTTTCAGATTCAGTTTTTATTTCTCGTTATTGACTCATGAGCCTTTCATTATATTTTTTCTGCCCTGTCCAGCTGAGGATGGGGAGGGATAAAGCAGTTTGGGTGGGCACTTGCTCACTTGGGGGAGAGAGTGCTGATAGATGGGAGCTGGAGTATCAAAATGCAGGATGCAGTTTAGCCTGTGCAAAGCTAAACAGCTCTCTCAGCTGACAGATGCTGAGGGTTTGGTTCCTTCTTTTTGTAGAAATGATTTAATTGAATTGTGTATTTCTGAGTACTGCAGCCTGTAGCTAGGAGAACTGGAGAGGCTGGAATTTAGGAGGCAAACCAACCTCTGTCCAGTAGCTGTCTGAGTGCTGGAGAGGGTTAACATGCATAGCTGGATGTCGCAATAACATCTTCTCTTCATTCTCTGAAGAACAGTATTCATATTGCTATTTTCTTTCCTAATTTGCAGGTTCTTTTTCCTCCCTGATGCAGCTCTGACAGTCAGTTTGCTGTGTAGGTGTGGAACTTACCAGTACATTTTCATCAAACACTGTCAGGGTTCTTGAAATGCCCTAGGAAGTTTTGACAAATAGAACTAAATACCAGGTGAAAAACCTGCATCCTTCTGAGGTGGCCCTAAAACCGATTCATTATTGTTCCCACAGTCATAAAGATTGAAGAGCAGGCCTTTTCTTTTTCTACAGTCTAGAGCTTCCAGTTTCAGTCTTTTAAGGCTACAAACCTTAGTCATCACTAACTCCTGCACAGGCAGCCACCTGTGGAATCTCTGAGAAATTGCTCTGTTTCGGAACAGGACTGGATGTTTATAATCATCTTGTGTTGCTGAAATTCTTTTGTGAATTTCAAGCTCTACCAGCAAGGTGCTGCTAAATGCCCTTTTCAATATTTAACTTTGACATTTGTAAAAACAGGCCAAAAATGTGTCCTGTTCTTTTTTAGTAAAATGCATGAAACGGACAGTTCACGTGACGAAAACCATAAAGGAGCTCTTGTTTTGAATACAAGAGGCACTGTTTCTCTGCAGGTGTTTGCATGAGGGGAAAACTGCAAGGGTAGCTTAAATAATAAGCACAACACTGTGTATCTTCCCCAACCAATGACTCTGCTGATGAATATGATCACAAAAGAAATTGAATTCAAACATTGGTTTATTCTCATGCTGATTAGTGTACTCACTGACTCACAAGGTAACAGTAATCCAAACAGAATCAAAAGCAACTTCTCCTGTTTTTTGGTGGTTAAAATTGTAATTGTACTGTTTGAGAAGAATGCAGTCCTGAGAAGTATGTGTGATTATGGCTTTGGAGATACAGACCGGACTCAGGGCTGGTGTTTAATTGGTGGTTCAATCCAGTGAAGTTAATGGTGATAGAAGGTGCCTCAGGGTGTCTATCTGTTTATGTAGCTCCACTCTCCCCTAGGCTACTTCCCTGACTTAATCCCTCCCCTATCCATCTTAGAAATGCATTTCTTTTCCTTATTTAAGATACCATAGACCCTTCATATTTAGTATTAGTATAAAGGGGAAACAGAGCCCCAGGAGAAAGATCAGAGTTTCTGTTCTGTTGAGGCATCAGAGTCATTCTTCCCTTAATGAAGAGAAACAGCAGGATAGATAAAAATCAATGACTTAAAAATAAATTGGACTTTTAATTTAAGTTTAAAAAAGTCTTTCTTGAGTAAAACTTTAAAATTAAGTTTTAAACCCACATTGAGTCCAATTTATTCTGATGTATTAAATCATTCAAAGTTTAAAGAAAAACCCACCAAAATGTGTTGCTGGCAAGGTGTTCACATCAGGTCAGTGAGTCACTACTCATTAGCAGCGAAGAGAACATAGTTCTGCAGCGTTCCACTTACTCAATTTCATTCCATGATTAAAGTCAACATGTAGAAAATTGAGATATTTGTTTTCACTGTGTACTCTTCAGTTATCTGTCTAAAAAAAAGAATTAAGTATTAAAGTTTTAAAATTTTGTATTAAAAATTTTGTATTAAAATATTAAAATTTTGTCTTCGAATTAAATATATCCTATTTGCCTTGTCTGGCACCAAGTCTCTGAAAAAGCAGGATAAGATGAGACCTACTAGTTTTAAAATCGTGAATGACATGATAGCTGGAAACAACCATTGCAAGTCACTTTATAAGCCTTCCTTTGTGGATTAAAATAATTAATTTGAAAAGGAAAATATGTTTTAATAACTTTACATTTTTCCCTTTCATTAATTTATCTACAAATATTGATTTATAATCCAAATTTTCATAGATTATTACCTTCTATAGTTGCTTTAGTAAATGTATAGTTAGGAAGTTATGTATGCAGATGTAATGAAATGGCTCTACTTAGTCATAAATCAACATGTTTTAAAAGTTACCAGCCTGAGATAATCAGTCTTACTTTGGGAAAATAACAGAAATATTATTGCAAAACAAGAAAAAAACCAGATCAGTTTTCTGCTTGCTATTGTGATTCCCTATTGGGCTGTTCTGTTCTCAGCCTTCCTATAACTTGCTAAGAAGCCCATAGGTCTGACTCATCGGAGTATGATGTGCAATCAACCACGCAGAGGTTATTCACAGGAAAAATCACCATGCCACCACCTTTTGGCATGTCTGTGTTAGTCTAGAAAAGCGAGAACTCATTCTCTAGACATCTGCCATGGACGAGGATGTTATGTGGGCAATGAGCCTGCTGTTTGATTTGTATGTTTTCAATTTCTGTTTAATTCAAAGAAGTGAGGCTACCTGTCCTACCTTAGCCAGATACTTATCTGTTTGCATTTGACCAATATCTGGGCTAAGGAAAACATAACAGCAGCCCCTGAAGGTGAGATATGGGTCAGCAAATCTACAGGAAACAGGAATGGGAGGAAGAATTTGTCCAGAAGGTTGAGCACCTCTTCATAGCACAAATCAAAATCTTGTCACTTTTTTGGTACTGGATTCGATGCACACACACTTTGTCTGATCCATGGAGTTTATTCAAATTGGGTTCAGTGTCAGTAAATGGAAACATGTCCATGGTTTTAGGGCCTGAAGTTGTGCTGACTGCCTTCAGCCCTCACTGGAATGAGATCCTTTGCACTAGTGAGCAAAATTCACTTTGAAACTGAAAAGAGCTTTGTTCTGGCAGATCCTGAAAAAAGTAAAGCGAGCTGTCATTCAGCACTGAAGGGTAAAGACCTAATCTGGATTTGGACTCTGATTTTTAACACTGCTGTATCATGGGATGGGGGGGAAGCTGTATGTGACCTTTCCAATACATGCAATGTGTGTGTGTGTGTGAAAGAGCAGATGCTGTTGCACAAAGAAATGAAGTTCCACATTTGCATATGCAGTTGTTTCAGGATTTACCCCAATACAGACTATTGATGGGCGTAATATTTCTGCTTACACATCAATATCCTTGTTTCTTTTGTAAAAGCTTTTTCCCCCCCTCCTCCCCCACTCCCATCCCCCTGTTGTCTTTGTGCCTAGTATTTTTCCACACTTTATTTCCTAAAAGACTAGCAGGTTTGACGATGCATTGTGATTTCTTTTCTACAGGGCTTTATGAAGGAAGCTGGAGGCAGTTCTCATTAGTCTCACTGACATCTTTTATCACTTATCAGAGGAACAAGCAAACGGAGAGCAATTCCTTTGATCATGGCAAAAGTAGAAAGAGTATTAAAAACCCTATGAAGATTCACTAAGTAGAAAGTGGAAAAGACAGTCTGTGGCATGTTTCAAAGTAGTAACATGATTTAAAGTTGCCAGATTTGCTTGTATATATTAAAGAATTGTTAATGATGCTACATTTTACATGCATCCTTAGGTCTTTGGTTTTTTTTTTGTTTTGTTTTGTTTTTTTTGAACAGGCAAAGGAGTTCTTAGGTAGAATGGATGGATTAGATCAAATGAAAAATATCTCTAAGAGGTGAACTGTGTCAGAGAGGAATTCTGTGATTCAATAAAAATTCTTGAAAATAAAAATAAGGTTGTAACAGTAGCACAATGGATTGAAAAAGAAACTTGCTCTCATGGGAGAATGTTAAGAAATCTTCAGAATTCCTTTTCTTTGGGAGGCATTCTGTGGTGAATCAATACATGTTTGTGAAGACTGCAATGCTTGCAATTATCCATGTATACCTGACTGCCTAAGTTTGACCTCAGAGTGCCACTGCTTCTCTATTCTGTGGAAAAAATAAGATTTTTCTCAGTGGTTCTGAGTATTGATTCTCCTACCACGATGTCCTTGTCTTGTGCCTTGCATCATTACCAACAGGGCAGGGGCAAAGGCAAGTGAATCTACCCACTACCCACAGCTATTGAGCATTATGTGGTCTACATCCACTGGTGTTTTTCTGCATGGCTGCAGCTCAGTGTTCCACTGTTATAAATCCCTTCTCAATTTCTGCATGGTGAACAGCTCGTATCTCAAAGCTTCAGGTTCAAATTGCCCTTGAAGGTCCATGTCTTAACCTTTGAAAATACAGAGATCACAACTATTTAGGCATTTTTTCCAGCATGGACTCTGTGCCAGCTTCATCCCTGCAGCATTTTTTACTACCATAGCTAATTTTTAACTATGTTGAATTTGATTTGGATACGATGCAGTGTAATACATTTCTATAGCACCTTTTATGCAAGCATCCCCAGAGCACTTTCTGATCAAGCTAAAATTAACTCTGAACTACATACAAATTCCAAAAAGATTCATTTATTAAAAAAAAAAAAAAAAAGAAGCAAAAAGAGAAGGTAGAAATATATGCACTAAGTTCAAACAGGCAGAGGGGCAAGTTCTCTCTTACACCAGAGCAAGAGGAGCAACTAATTCAGTGTATTGCTTTATAACAGGCTTGGGGGGTGATTTCTCCAGCAGTACAATACACTACAATGACACTGCTGACCAGAATGAATTGCATGAGTGCTGTGAAAAGCCTGGAAGTGGCAGGGGAAGCAATACATGGGTGGGTTATCAGATCTCCCTTTATGTGCACATTGTTCTAACATTTGCTGCTTCTGATAAGCAATGGCAAAGCCACACAATTCTTTCTGATACATGGCCTCAGTCATCCACAAGACAGACAGTGGGAGAAATAAACAAATAGCTTTGAGGGACATGACTCATGGATCCAAAATGATACAAATATTTTTGCAGAGCAAGGGGCTTGGAGATAAAGCAAACTTCAATTGGTTTCTCAGGATTAAAAAAAGCAGATAGTTGCCAGAAGCTGTCAGGAGGAACAGGGTGACATGCTGAGGAAGGAGGCCAAGAGTTGGGTTTTTTTCTAGACCTAGAGATTTTAATGAAAATCAGACTAGCATATGACTTCTTTCATTGTTGCAAGATTTTTTTATCCTTTTTTTTTTCTTTTTTTTAGTAAGTAGAATATTTCTTTAAGGCAGTAATTCGATCATCATCACTGTATCTTCATGGAAGAGAACTGTAGGTTATAAAGATACATCAAATTAGAAGAGAGATGGTGTCTGAAACAGATGTTGATGGTCTGGACTAACAAGAAGGGAACTGAAAGGGGTTAGTTCAGTGCTCTTACTAATAATGGTCTTGCATGTTTGCTAACAGCTCTGCCTGTACTGAAGGTCAGACTGGTGGAAGTCCACCTCCATGACTTGTCCCTGCTGTTTTCAGAGCAGTGAGACAAAGGGTGTCAGTGGCAACCTCATATCATGGCAACTGTGGGATCAGTGCTGATGCTTCAGGGTCATCTGCAACAGGCAGGAAAGCCTTAAGTGGAACTACACTGTTTTCAATTTGGAGACCTTTCCATAGGTTGTAAATCTATTTTGATCCAAATATAATTACAGTGTCTGAGGCAGAGAGAATGGGATGGGATGGGAGGACAGAGGCTCTGGATTGACACAGTAATATTGTGAAACATGCAAAATAGTAGCTATAAATATAACCAGTAGAATGACTGAGCCTCTGGACTGACACACCAGTAATCTACCCAGCTCTACCAGATGATTCATCTGACTTTGATCAGCTGGGTAACTGTTCTTTGTCTTAAATTTTCACTTGTTGTTGTTGATTGTGTTTACTGCTCCCTTGTTCTCTCTTATGGGAACATTAGTGGGATGGTACAGTGTGGCTGAAATAGGAAAAATGTGCTGAGATCACATAAAGAGTGTCCCTTGCACTGCCTTCACTCTGCCTCGTATCTTAGGTATTGAAGGGTTTTGGGGTGGCAGCAGCAAACAAAGACTGTTTCAGAGTGCTCTGCCTTCCCAAAGGAAAATGAATTCTTTTCCTATACAAGAGATTTATATGGCAAATTAGGTCAGTTATCATTAAGCTACTGCACAGCAGGACAAATCATAATTTTAAATACATTTCAAATCTAAGTACATGTAAAATACATTCTGATGCAGTACAAATCAAGCCTCTTACAGTTGCTACGTGGACCAGTCAGAGGAACATGGAGCATAATAATCAAGGAATAAGTTAGTTGGGTTTTACTGCTGCTTGTGAAGACTATATAATTCATAACATTGTTTATGTTTACTTGTAACCAACTATCCTCACTGCTATCTCCTCAGAAGGAGAAAAATATAAATGCATAAACCAAAATTAGTTTTTCCCTGTCAGTCTCTCTGAGGTACTGTTTTTATTGTAAAAATCTGCATGACCCTTTTTTCTCCAGAGGAGATGAAATGAGTGAAAATTTATACCCAAATTTATTCCCAAAATTTTCCAAAGTCAGCCCTAAAAATGAAGCTGTCTGCTATGCAACTAACCAACCACTTGTTTGTGTCTTCACAGATTTTTTTTTTCTGTCTCCACGTTTCACAAATATCAAACTTTTCTTCCTGGCTGTGCCTTTTTTGAGTCTCTTTTTTTGATCACAACAATTTAGTTTCATGGCAGACTTCATAATCTCACGGGCACCAGAGCCCTCTGCCAAGGTTTATGCAGATTTAAAGCCTGGATTAATCTGGCCCAGTATTTATAAAATGTTCTGAACTACAGAAGCGCTATAAAAGCACTGTATTTTATTATTGAGCCCATGGAAGTGTCCCCTCTGCTAACTCAGCACACATTTAAGCTGCTGTTCCTGGAGGTGAGGTGCAGTGACAGAAACAACCAAATCTGTGTCTCGTCTTTTGAGATTGTATCTCTCTCTCTTTTCCTTCTTCCTGTCTCTTTCCTTTTTCTTTTTTTATTCTCCTTCCATGATTTCTGTAAGAAGCTGAATAGGAAGGATGGAGACACACCTTCAAAGATTTCACCTCCCGAGACTGTTCTTTCAAAGACTTTGGCATAGTCTTCCTGCTTTTTACTGCCACAGGACTGCCCAGTTCCCTCATGCTGTTTCTAAGAGCTGGCAGATTCTGCAGAAACCTTTTGGAAAAAAAAAAAAGAAATCTTGATGCAGGGGGAGGCTGCTTTCAAACTCTGGTCTGCAGCTGGCACTCAGTGGGGGGAAAAGCCAGCCTCCAAATCCAGCCATCCCAGCAATTTGATAAAAATCTCTAGCACAACTCAGGGAACGCAGGCCTGTGCTGACTCGATTTGCTGAGTTTCTCGGGGGCTGCTTCCAGAAACGTTTCTACGTTTTGCTGCTTAAAGCACAGGTAAAGCAGATGACTGGCAGCTACAGCACAGGTTCAGTTGTCATGTGTTCTCCTCCTATGTTATCAGCAAGAAGACAAAGCTCAAAATCAAGATGTGTGCATGTGTACTGTTTGCAGTATATTTATACCCATACATAAAGAAATGAACAGATATATTTGATAGTAGCTGGACTCTGTATCAGGTCTCATTTTCCTACTTGGGAGTGTGGCTATCTAAAATGGAGTCAGTGAACTTTCCCCAGCACCATTCAGAAGGCATTATGGGTCCATTTATTTTTACTTCCCTCCCCCCATTATTTGATAGTTCTTTTAAGACTTGTGAGTTTTACTTGGTTCCTTTTGATCAGAAGGAAAAGGTACTGTAGGAACTGAGACGCTGCAGTGACTCTGGCTTTGAACTCACCAGGTCTAAAAGCCTGCAAGAACATTTTCTCTTTCAGCTTTCCAGCGGGCTCCTAGAGCTGCCTGATAAAGGGGTATGGTAAATTGTCCTGAAGGACAGCTGGAGAGCTAGGCACTACAGCCTGAACTCACAATGGAATTGAGAGATATATATTTAGTTTAATCATATTAAAATTTAAATGTTAGACTTGAGAGTAGATTTTTTTAAAATAAAATTCAAGTAATTAAAAAAAAAGTTTTCTGTTCCATTCCCTTGAGCTTGCAGGATCCCGAGCTCCTGAAAATGCTGCGGCTCCATCTAGTGGCACTGTGGTCCCCTGTCAGGGGGAGGAAGACCTTTAGAAACACTGAGGAGCAACGAGGAAAATACTAGGACTTAAATTCTGCATTTTCAGTAAAATTCTCTAAGAATTCCTATCGGTTATCAAGTTAGAGTCTCTCACTGTCTGGAATGAAACAATATTTAAATTACTGGTTTAGAGAGATCAGTAAATGAAAGTTCATCCAGTCTATTTCTCCTCAGCATTTTTCTGAATAATCATTGACTTACATATACATATTACTATTTCTAATAGAAGGAAATTGTACTACGACTATATGTATATGTATATATATCTTCATGTAGTACTTGGAAAAGTAACTTTGATCTGAATTTTTTTAATGTTTGGCAAACATTTATTAAGCATCAAAACATTCAAATTTGTTTATTCTATACTCTCATCAGCCATCTGTCCATCCCCACATCCACTGTGTATGGAGATTTTGCACATTTATAGACACAGTAGACCTTACTTTGCTCTCAATTACATTATAACTTAATTTATTTCAGTGTAGCTACTTTCAGCTCTTACTGGTCTGACATGAAAATTTGTGTCTTGTGTATCTGTATATAGAGCATATATATACTCTCAAAGTGTGATGAACATATGTTGTAATGTGATCCTAATGTAAATAGGTTGGTTCTTTGGGGTTCTCACCTCATGCAGATGGGAATTGACATTCAGTATTTTACACCATTACAACCATGTTTAGTTTTTCAACACATCTTGCTCCCGTCTTTGATCTAAAAAAAAAAACAAACCAACCAAACAAAAAAAATTCTTGATTTGATTTGCTCAGCTGCTGTCTGAGCCACAAAACCTAGATTCCATCTTGTGTCCTAAACTCGACTCCCATGCTGATTGTACAAATCTGTTGAATTCAGTAGATGTATTTAGCCTTATTAAGATTCAGGAAAGCAAATATTATCCTCCAGTGATGCAGCAGATAACAGGAGTTAATAACAAGGATGTGATAAAGATCACAGGATTCCCTGTAAACAAGATGCTGCATTGCACAGAGAGCATCTTGTCTGCATATGTTTCATAAGTAACTAGGCATCCTCCTGGGCTTCTTTAGTTATTTTAGAAAGTTGTGTAAACAGTATTATCTACTTAATGCCCCAAATGATATAATAATTGATATGGAAATGGGGCAAAGCTCAATAGATCGTAATGCAACTCTCCATGGACTCTTGGAGATGATCTGCCCAGATTTTATTTAAATTTTCTTCTAGCTTGTGTGCAGCCTGTCGTTTGTTAGATGTTTTAGGCAGATGTTGGTTGGACGGTATTTTTTAATTTTTTTTAACCTTTCTTTCTTGGAGAAAATTAAATGTGAACTTATACTCGGATTGTTATGCGTTGCAGGTGTACTCAGAAGTGTCAATGACAATTGGAAAAGTGAGATCATACTACAAAGCTCTGATGTATTGTGTGCTGTTGTTGAGAAAAATGGATAATAACAGATTGCTGATGTATATGGTACTCTAGTGGTTATGTGATACCCTAGTGGTTGTGTGATTCTTCTTGTTTAGAGTACAAAAGCACTGGAAAGAAATTCCAGAGTTCTAAGAAATTCTTAAAACTGGAAAAATGTATTTGAATATATTTTTCTTTTCCTTCTTGTGGAAAAAGATACTGAAGTCTGGAGATTCTTTTTGGTGTAACCTAAAAATCTCTTACTAGTTCTTCAAATATATTAATCAGTCAGACTTACTCCACTCTTTTCTCTTCCACAGTCATATCACATAGTTTTCTCAGGTATACCTGGCAAAAATGAAGCTGTGTTGTGGCTGTTCATGCAAGACGTACCTAAGAACATGCAACTGTGACACGTCTCTGCTTTGTAAAACTGTGGTGCAAGTTGGGCTTCAGTATTTCTCCAGGCAGTCAGTGTGGTCTCCAGATCACTGTATTAGACTTTGGGAAAAATCGCTTCTCTTACTTGTACCACAATTCCCCCAGCTGTAAAATGGGGAAAATGATACATTGGAATGTGTGGCTAAAATGTAAGTAAAACATAGTTTTATAGAAGAGGACAAAGCCGTATTGGTATTCAAAAGAAACCTGAGATTTGATTAGACTTGATCAAGTCACTCACTGGGCTTTTGACACTGCCAAGAGCAGAGCTTGGGTCTCCAGACATTCTGCCTGTTGACTCCAGCTGCCTTCTAGGTAGAGAATGGCTGATGAAGGTTAATAACGCAAACAGGAGAAATGCCAGAAACAGCTCATTTCCATTTATTTTATTAAGCCAAAGAAACATTTTGTAAAGAGCACACATTGTTTTGGGAGATAGGAAATGGATGAAATGGATTTATTTATAAAACAGGCTTTTATCGCTCAAATATTCTACAGCAGTTAAGAGTGGAAGTAAAATGGCTGTCTGGAAGCAGGAACCACCTGCTTTGTTAATTTATGTTACGTTCTTGCATATGTGATAGTGCCAGAGTTTTTCCTTCCAAAATAGCCTCACTGATGCACTGCTATTCACTGGCGCTGGCCCAGCACCTGGAGGGCTGGGTGTGTACTCTGGGGCCAGCACATGAACCCCATGGAGAGTGCACAAGAATTTCAGACATTGTTTCTCCCGATGGCTTCTCAGCAAGAGTTAAAGAAGGGCAGTAGATAAGCAAGACAGGTAGACGTGGATGGAAATGTTAGCTATTTCTTTTCTGAGCTCTTCTTAAAACACCATTCAGAGGAAAACTAAGATGTGGTGGCAGGTGTAGAGCACCCATTTCATTGTTATACATCTTATGAAAAAGCCAGGACAATACAGCAATGCTACTGTATTGCTGTACTGAGCAAAAGTAAGGGGGAAAGATACTAAACTCTGCCTGCAGGAAGCCTGTCCTATCAGGCTACACATTTTTAGCTGTTGAAGGTAAAGTTCCATGTACAGGCAGAAGGAACCTGGTCCTGGCATGCTATCCCTACCAGTGGGAGATAACGGGGTCAGTATGGGAGCAGGAATGCCATTACCCTTTAGTTTAGTAGCATGTAACTGCTGAATACTCACTTTGCTGTAAAAATCAAGCAAAAAAGAATATGCAGAAGTTGACTTTTGAAATGTGAGTAAAAGGAAACAGAATTCTTTTGGCAGGTCCACCCACTCTCTGAGAGGATATAGCTAAGAAATTGGAATTGGCTGATGTCCTGTGGAGCTGATCAGCCAGCATGGTCTCATTATAGTACACTGTAGTATAGAGATAAATTTGTAACTTCTCTAGTTTATAAGGAAAGTAGCACCTGATTTTAAAATAAGACTGCGCTGGTAAGAAACTATGCAATCCACAATAAGTGCACAGGTTTGGCAACTTAGTGCAAGTTTTCTTTCAGTACAAGATATCTTTGACAAATAAAACAGGGTTGTATAAATCAAAATTGCCTCTATCCCAATGCACATTTCTGAGTTAAATGCTAGAGTTAACTTATTTGGCCAGGTTTCAAAGCTTTTCTGATCTATGAGTACTGAAAGCCTGAATGAGGAAAGCTTATGGGGAAGTACTGAGTGAGGAAATAGAGGCACAGAGGTTGAGTTCCTTGTGCAAAGTTCAGACCAAGTCTGTGGCAAACCTCCAGCTGAAATGCAGGCTCTGTGGATCCCCATTTGTCACCATATCCATTCTAGCTTTTTCTTTCCGAGGATTTTCAATGCAATCTCTGAAGAGATTAATAAATCCGAAGGCCACAGGCTTTGCATTTGTAGGAAGGAAATGCATACCTGATTTGCTTGGGGGACCTTGAATTGTTGGGGAGATTTTAATTTTGTTGCATTCTAATAGTAATGAAATTACAAACTCATGTTATGAACATTACCCTTAACCCTTTGAAGTGGCTTGACTGGAAGTCTCAATGCAGAAGAAATTTAAATCAGCCCGTTGCGTGAGGCAGATGATGTGTTCTTACTGGGTAAGATATTAGTTGTGGCCAACTAATTGCCACAGCTGAAAACAGTCTCCATTAAGGAAGTTCAGTGTGGGAGGATTACCAAACGAAGTTCTTTCTTCACTTTCTTCCTGTATTTATTTAGTTCATCTTCCTCCACAATACAAGGAGTCCGACTTTCACCTTCTGGTGGACAAGGACAATGAGTACTTTTCTAGGATCATTTTGCAGATACAATTCTGCTAGGACATTGTATGGAAAAGAGATTTGGCTTATACCATTAAAACAATTGGGGGGGGGTTGCACTGTTTATTTTAGTGTCTTTTCAATTACATAAATTTTTCTCTTAGCCAAATTGCACCTCAAAACATGCTGGTGGAAATTGGTCAGCTTTGGATCGGTTAGTCCTTCTGAGACAGAAAGTTATAACATTACCCCAAGTAAAGGTTAAAAGTAAGATCTTGCTGATGTGCTGCCTTTCCTGGTAACTGTCCTTGTCAGACAGCATATCCTTATGGACCCTCTAATCCTGTGGTCAGCTGTAAGGTGAGGGACTGTGGATGCAATCAGGTACTCATGTACTATCCCAAGGGAACCTGAGGAGAATCCAAGGGAGCTGTGCCCGGGGCACTGCACACAATGATGGGAGGGAGCAAATGGGAGGAAATGATTTTTTTACTATTCTTTTGGTCTTTCATCACCAACTGCTGTGGAGTTGGAGCAGCGTGAAGGCCATGACTCCTTTCTACCTTAACTTGAAACTGCCTGAGTGTGATGCAGAGCTCAGACATGCTTTCTTCTTCATTGCTTTGATACTGATTCAGACATTCTCTAAGAAGGTGTTACCTTTGATTCTTTTTAACTGTCCTGCAATATGATAGGTTGTGGGAAGATTAGTCCCTAAGTCTCTTAATTAATTATTCTTAATTCTATTATTTCTGGTAAACTAGAAAAAAACAATTGTCAAATAACAAATAATCCATGTATTCTGAGTTTAATGCCTAGCTGTTAATAGCTACTTAAAATATTAACATTCTACCCTAGACACTCCTATTATTCTGTATTTTTTTCAAGACATCCTTCCTGTAACAATACACAGAAAAGTTTTTCAGGCTCAGTGCATTTCCAATAAGCTGATTCTTTCATGTATCTGGGAGGTAAATTAATACAGTTATTCCTAATTTATTGACAGTATCATTGTGGTGCATGTAGTATCTGTAACAAGAGTCCAGGCCTGAAAGTACTTAGTGGACTGTGTTCAGCAGAGAATAATGACCCCTGCTAGTTAATGACATTAATTACCATATTTATGAGAATTAATTTAAGTTAAAATAAGTGTATGGGAAAGATCATAGAGTGGAGGGAAATTACCAAAGCGGTTAAATAGAGACTTTTTCAGCTCTTAGGAAGCTTTCCCAGGAGTCTTAGGGCCAAAACAAGCTTAGTATTATTTTATAGGTGTGTTGGATCCTTGAAAAAATTAGCTATAATATTGCAGGGCCACCAAGATGATGCTTCCATGGTATGCCAGGCTGTAAAGCTAAGGCAAGGCCCAATTTATATAAACATCTGAAAGGAAAGAGGGAAGCACAGACTGTCTGTTAACCATATCTCACAGCTCAATAATCAGAATTAAATGCTAGCATTATAATAGCCAGATGTTCTCCCCAACAGCACCCTCCTGTAGTTCCTTTCCATTATGAAAATAGCACACGTGGTTTGAATTTTCTACCCCAGTCAAAGCTGTGCTTAAAGATCAGCCCAAACAAGAATGTGCCTTCAATGCAAATCATAACACTCTGCTAGTTACAAAAGGGAAATAAGGTATATTCCCTCATCTCTGATGGAATGATCATTGCTTGTATTTTTTGCTCCTACAGAAGTTGGTTGTAAACCTTCCACCCCATGTTCTCCTGCCCACAGCAGCTGAATTCAGTAGGAACAGGACCTATCCCATCATTCTCAAACACAGCAAAGTGCTGTTTTACCAGGCCTGAGCTGGAGGAGGAAAAAACTACATTCAGTGTCTGAGGATGCACCCTTTAAATTGCATAGACTGAGAAGGTATTTTTGTTCTTGAAAGGAAATAGTTTCCACATGAGCAAGAAATGCTTCCGATTTTGCAGATTCTTAAATGCTTTATTCATTGTAATTTCTTATTCTGACTTATCACTGAAAATAAGCTACATTCAAAATAAGCAAAGCAAAAATGATTATTTTCCTGCAAATTTCTTTCAAAAAAACCTTAAGGTGCTCCTTAGGTACTCCTCGTACCTGCAGAGAAATTGTAATGTTTTCCAACATAGATGCTAATGTCCCTTTTGAACATGGAAGATATTTAATTTTTTTTCTATTAGTACAATGCTATGTTTGCCAAACTGGTAATTTTCAGGAGTTTGCTCTTTCATGAAATTGTTTCTTGTGTTCATTGTACATACTCCCGAACTGCAAGTTCTTTCAGGGTAAAAACCCGTACGGGATCTTTTTTTGTCTTCCATTCTTCCAGCTTTTCTTGCAAAGATAGAAAATCCTTGCCAAGTTCATAGGCCAGAGTGATCATTGTTTCTAACAATGGGATATAATACCTGTGGCTGGAATGCACACGAAGGCGCGATAGAGCTTTTTCTCCATATTCGAAGGCACTTGCTGGGTTTTCCAGGTCCTTGTGGCACACCACGATAGCACACAGAGTAGGGACAATTGAGACAGGGTTGCCTCTTGTCAGCCTTTCCTGCAGACCAATGACTTCCAAAAGGATTTCCAAAGCTTTGGTGTACTGGCCACCCCGCAAGCAACCATACGCTTCCTGAAGCTCCGGCCTTGTTAGAAACTCAATGAATTTTTTTGATCTCCGGATACATTTCATAGAATATAGAAGTCTCAGGTAGTCCTTGAAGGCTAATTTTCTCTCATTGATTATTTCTTCAGTGAAGTTCCCTGTTAGAGTTTTTTTGGGAAAGGTCACATCTTCCATTTCTTCACTAAATTCCTCCAGCAGATTTCTGTGCAGTTTCTCAAAATCTGAATAACGCCGTTCAATTACAGACTTGTTGCTGTCAAAACTCCCTGTTTGCAGAATGATGATTTTATACATCTAAACACAAGCAAGCAGAAAAATAAGCATGAGAAGGACCATTCTAGCCCTATTGCAGTCAGATTTTTTTCTGTTACTGATTTGAAAAGGCTTTGTGCCTTTATACTCCTCCAGCTAAAACATTCCTGCACCAATTTTAAGTGCGTAATATTGTATACTCCTATGGTTTATAGCAGTGCTGCTAAATCACATGCTGGCTGGGATTAGGGTGCATGCTCAGCGTAGGCCTGAAAAATCTGCACCATCAAATTAATAATTCCCACCTCCTGCTGTTCTGTACTTTTGTCACCAGACTTAGCCTTAGCATGCAAATAAGTTGTAGATAGTGCACTAACAGATTCCATCCTACAAGGCACTGGGAAAGGCAAACTAGCAGCAGACTGAGGCACATAAAAACACTTACAAAGCATTTCTGTAGCTGTACTTTGTTTGTAACAGCCATGGCTGCTGTAATCAATCATCTTCAGCAAAGTGAATGGATTTTCCAGACTTAATATTGAATGTAATCTATTTTACATTGGTCATAATATTCGGAAATGTTGTTTGTAAGAGATGTTACTAGGGATCTGGGGGTGTTATTAGTCCTGTGAAAGAAGAAGGAGTATTTGGCAATATATTTGGTATGTGCAAAAATAAGATGGAGCAACTCCAAAGCCTTCCCCCCCCCCTACATCATTGCCCTCTATTCAAACTTACTCGGTACGTAAATAATACCAAAAAATTTGACATTTCTACAACAATCTGTTTGCTATCCAAATTCCTTCACTAACAGCTAACAGCAATGCTGCCCCCCAGTAACTCAAGAGTATGTCTTCCTCAGCTCCTCACTAACCTCAAAATGGCTATAATAAATGTGATATTAGGAAAATAGCTGCAAAACAAAATTGTGTGTTATGTGTTGTACAAATACATTCTCTTCTGGATCTGATCAAAGCACAATGATGTTGAGGAAGGGACAAATTCCTAATGTGTGTAAACCAGTGAAACTCCACTGAGGCCACCTTAACTGTGTCATGACACATCAGGTAGGGACACAGACTGTTGGCCTTTCAGATGACCATATTTATATTCAGCCTCACCCTGTTCCCACTGATTTATACAGGAGCTGGACAGGTTTTACTCGTGCCAGTTGTTTTCTTGGCTGCTGTTGAAGGGTGCAAACCAGTACCCGTTCTAGTGTCTGATTCTCTTCCTTGTTTTTCTTTAAAGAGAAATTCTCTCTTTTAATCTTCATAAATGATCTTTATAGGCGCCTCTTGAAAGGTTTCTAAATTTGAGCTGACTTCTCTGATCTCTTTTCATTTGTAAGCGCTGTGACATTTTCCTATACTTTGTCCTGCTCCCTGCTGAAAAGTGTATATGTGCCTGATGCATTCTAAAACAATCAGAAGAGCAATTTTTTTAAGTTGTCATTTTATCAAGGGCAGCTAAGTGAATAATTTAAAAGTACTTGGGTATTTTTATTTATGGAGCGTGCATGAAAAAGGCAAGAAATACCATTTAATTTGACTGTCATTCAAATTGGCTCAATTTTTTTCTAATGTAAGTCTTTTTGCCTAGGCATGTAACTTTTAACTAAGTTTAACTAATTGCACATAAGCTGAGTGATACTCTTGTTCTCAGATAGTTATACTAAAATGATTTTTAACTATTCAGCAAGCTGGATACTACTGAGTGTATGCAATAATAGCAGCAATAAGTAGGTTTGTATAGCACGAACTAAGTAGGTGTGTATAGAATACAATAAGATCTTAGGCCAGTCTGCAAAATGTTTACCTGCTCCAAATTCTACCAAGCTGGATGACCCAGTATCAGCAATGCTAGTATGGTTCTTGGCATTTTTCATCTCAAAGGTTGTAGCAAAGAAGGAAATCATCCCTATCTGAATTTCACAGGAGTAGTGAAAGAGACTCACTCTAGATCAGTCCTTCTGAAGGCCAGGAGCAGAATCGAAAATAAAAGACAGCAGCATGTCAGTACTATGAGTGAAGATACAAAAATCCAACCTACTCTGTTGTTCCTACCCCTCGTACTCATGTTTCATTTTAAAAATATGACAGAAATATGCCACCTAAGGGAGCTCTAGGTAGGGAAGGGGAGCAGTCCCAAGTGTTCTAGCTGGAGGATGTCTTAGGCTTTTTCAACATCAAAGAATTCTGCACTTGTGCTAAAAGAAACCTCTGATGTGGAAGTTATACAAATGCACTGCAGCTGCTACAGCAGGCTAGCTCAGTGGAAGTGTAACTATATTGATATTTTTTTACTTGTGTGAATTTCCTTAATGTTGACAAAACTCTGGGTGTTAGGGATACTCAAGCTACTAATTTATTTGATATCAGTTGTCCACTGATGCAGATTTTGTGAATTGACTGTCAGAGGGTTTTTTTAGAGGCAGATTCTACCAGCTATGCCCATACTATCCATGAGCTTCTACACCGTACGATCATGGCTTGCAAAACCCGGCCCTCGGTAAGGCTTTCATGTAGTGAGACATGCTGTGTGCTGTGCAGACCCCTGTAGAGTGAAGAAAAATTAATGATCTTCTTACATATTGATTTCTTAGCTTACCACATATTTAGATAAGTGGTGCTCTACAATTCTGGTTGATGGGATTTCAAAAAGGAGTTTGACTTGTCTGCACTGGCTTTTTTCATTCCTCCAATATTCCTGAAGCTCCTTAGTGGTCATTGAAGAGTGGGGACTTAGGGTTGCATTGGAATCTAAAAATAAGATATTTAGTATTTTAGATTATATCCTTTGCATTTGGAAAGACAGCTCTTATGCATTTATTGTGAAAGGACAACCTAGATTTTTTTGTTGCTGTAACAGCAAGAACTAAAGTCTGATAAAATAAGTGATTTCACTGATAATAATGACAGGTTCAGATACTTTGAGGAAAGTCACTGGGGTCTAAAATTTTGAAAGACACCAAATCATCTGCAGAATACAAAGTTGTAGAAAAAGTAGTGCCAAGAAGTATTGTATGTCAAGGGTGTAACCTCGGGCACAGTCTGAGCATGGGATTTTGTTCACTATCCCAGAGGCAGCCCGAAGAAACAGCAACTGAGTCTTCCGAGTCAGATGTTTCTCCAGGCTTCTTTGTTGCTCAAAGGAGGAGTTAACACAATGCAGCTGCAAATTCAGACATATTTTCAAATACTGACCCTATTCAAATATGAGGTTTGTGCAGTAATAGGCAAAAGCTGAGAAAACATGAATATCCTAACCTCAAAGCTGGATACCCAGCTCAACTGAAGGAGGAATTTTTGCATCCTCATTTTCTTTTGTAGCTGATGACACAGTTGAGCTGCAAATATTTTATATACCTCCTTCCCTTCCCTTCTCTCTCCTCCCACACTCACATACAGACACACATACATATGTATACATATGCATATATAAAAATATAGGACAGCTGGTTGAAGAGTTTGCTTACAGGAGAATTTGATGTAGCATTTCAAAAGGGTGATTTCTCTGTCTTTGAAATTTACCGACAACAGTTTTCATCAGGTGGCATATAGGCTAGCAAAGTGCATAAAAGAAGTGGAATATTTGTATTTCAGTGGGCACACTGTCAAGGCAGTCAGCCAAAGTCAGCCTGCAATGTATGTTGCATTCTGACAATGGAGGTGAACGAGCACAAATGAAGGGTAAGAGATCAGCTTGATGCGGAAATAAACTTGTAAAGGCACCAAAGTACTCCTGCTTTTACATATTCTCAATCAACTGGCCACACAGTTTCAGTGATCAAGGCCTTTGGGGTCTGGCTCGATCTCTGCAAAGCAAATATTTCCTAAGAGGTGGGTTTTATGACATCTTTGCAGGCTGAAAAATCTTGATGAGATTATATATATTTTGGATTATACATAGCATTTTATTTAATAACACATGACAGCAATCTTGGGCAGAGTAAATGCTCAGTGCTGCCTCTTTAAAGGCCTGTGAGAGCCGCCCGCTTGAGATAAGCTTCAATCTTGGTGTCTTTGCTGATACTATCAAGAAGTTCAGATTTTGTGATGCACAGAAGGTGCACTCCTGAGATAGGCCATCTGATGATCACTGCTTTCATTCCTGGTGCATAAATTAAATCTGTAATACAATTTAGGCACAAACAATTTAAAAGGAAAACTGTATGTGTATACACACCTGGATGTGCATCTGTTTCACTCTTGCTACATTACTATTACAAGTATAATCAAGGTTTATTTTCAGAGCAGTGTAGCAGTATAACTCTGAACTACTGTTGCAATTAATAAGAGAAGTTTTTTATATAAAAGATTAATGGCATAAATAGCTAGATGAAAAATAAAATTAGAAGTTAGCATCAACCTTGCAAGTCATCTTTTTCTGAGTTTTCTTTTCTCACTTGACATGAAATTTCAGCTTTGGGTTGATTTTCTTCTTTATCAGATGGGCTTGTGGTAGAAAACGTAGTAATTCTGTTTACAGCTTCCAACAGTTCCCTTTCTGCTGTGCAGTGTGAATCTTGGTCCATTGCAAGCTCTCACTGAAAGATTACAAAACCCATGATATTTCTTAGTACCACGCCTTTAGAGGATCCAGTTTGGTAATCTTTTTTATTACTTACTCATTGTTCTCTGTGAACTTGTTATCAGTGCAAGTGTAGTTTCATAAAAGCTAAAGTAGTAAGTAGAAATATCTACATAGATACAGTGCAGAACCATTCCTATTACCATTACTGCTGAAGTGCTTGGATGTTTTTTCTGGCAGATTAAAACCAAACATGAAAACTATAAGAAGTTATGTTGAATAAGATTAGGTGGGGAAATGAATTCTTATCTATAAGAATTTGGTCATGAACTTCGGTGTGGGCAGATTTTTTCCTCCCTGTATTCGTCCCTCAAACTTGCAAGTATGAGTTTAGATGAACTAAAATCTTGGAGATAATTAGTATAACTAGCAGCCTGGCTCTCTTACACTGCTAGAATATACTGTTCTCAAGACTCAAAGACATCTGTTTTCAAGACATCTGTTCTTAATGACAACCTGTAGGGCAAAATATAGTGATATCTAAAATCATATAATGTTTTTATCATATTTCACAGTTTCAGTTTGCCTCCAGGGACTTGTCTCTCTACTATAGAGAACAATATATAGAACAACTATAGCGATCTATACTACTCTGTACTAGAGAACAAAACAAGTGAATTTTACAATGGCTCACTGTAACGATAACTGAATTTTCTAATTATTGTACAGAAGCATTTTCCCTTTACTTGTCCTCTTACCCTACATACTGTACTGTAGTAGATCTGTATACCTGTTCTGTTAGGACCACTATTTTACCATGTACTGATAACATGCCTAGCACAGTATGTTCCTACTACACACACCAGATTGGCCATTCTGCCACATAAATTTATCTCCCCGGGATGTTGTTTGGTTTTTTAAAAAAACAACAACCAACGAAAGAAAAAAACCTCAAACCCTACCTGTTACACCACTGTGTTACACTAGCAGCTGGATAAGTTCTAAGAACATCCTAACAACTTTGCCAGGGTGCTGTGTTCAGTTCGTTATCATGAGCGAAGATTTGCTCACAATTCAACCAATAGTGAAAATCAAATAACAGAACAATGTACTTTTTTAAAAGCCCTGCTAAATTAATGCCCAAGCAGTGGTTATTAAATAATGTGAGAGTTTAGGACAGGGATGTTACTACATAACATTTTGCCTCCAATTGCCAACCACCCAGTTATGCAATGCAGGATACAGAGGTGAGGAAACTCCTTCAGCGGTCCTATTGATTTTTGGCAAGCTGCAAGGCTATAAAAGGAAAAGAAATTACTTTCCCCACTGGAAATAATGAACAGGCAAACCACTTTCCCCTAACAGAAACCTTTCCTTTACCTGGCTTGGATGAACAAATACATAAATGTTGTCATCCTCCTTAATAAAAGCATCATGGAAGTCCTTATTTTCGGACTTCAGAGTCAGAAGGAAAAGTTCACACTGTTCTTTGAGTCCTCCTTAAGATCTGCTTTTTGAGCGTGAAGAGTAGCCACTTACTTATTGTCTAATTGCTCAGTCTTTTGAAAATCACAACAGTTTATCCCAAGAGCATATATAGTAGATTAAATGAGGAATCTGAAAATGGCCGAACAAATTTAAATGACAACTTTTTTCTTGGTTGTAAGCTGGGATAACTTTATCAGCAAAATTGTATTTACATTTTTTAAAAAATTCTTTATATATGTATAGCTTTATATACCTAACCTATGCATATATGTGAGTGTATAGTTATATATATAAATGCTACTTTAAAACATGATCTACCAGAGAAACACAACACATTTGTGAACAGAAGAATGCAGAATTGGACATTATGATATACAAGTCTCCTGCCTTGAATATATGTGCCTTGAAAACAAGCACCTCATATAAACAGTTTCATTTTCACAGCTAAAAACGATTGCAAGCTCTTTTAAGTAAGCTATTATTTATTTTTACATATTAAAAAAAATCCAAACCAATAAAAAACCCCTGCAACAAATTACACGATTTTATCTGGAACAGACACTCATCCTGTTCCATTTCAGGGTAAATGCTGCTCCAGCTCCTTCACTAAGTTTTAAATAACTAGAAACCAAAGTGCACAGCACACTCACCTGGAACCTGCTGGACTGCTGTTAGTTGTGGCACATGGATGGTCTGTACAAGGCCACGCAAAGCCTGACCCGCATTTTCGGACCGCAGAAAAACATGTCTGTGCTCTCTTTTAGCAGGCACATTCTGTGTCTTACAAAAAGGAAGGAAGAAGCCTTGATTAAATCAGACTTCCTCGTCCCATTGGCTCACTGCTTCGGTGCTGACTGATTACGCATGAAATTTCCTATCTGCCCCGAGCAGCCCTTGTGCCGCCCCCGGCGAGCAGGACCCGGCACCGGACAGGTGTGGGAACCCCAGAGTCAGGATTCCACGGGGCTTGGCAGAGGAAAGAGTTCAACAGTAAGTGCAACTAACAAAATCAAGGAAAAACTCCTCTGCATGGATTTCTGGAGCCAAAAAACCACACTTAGCAAGAGGGAGATTAGGAAAAAAAAGAGCCAAATATGTAAATGTGCTTATGTGGAAAAATAATGCCCTTTGGGATGTCTTTAAAGCACAGACTTAACACCCAGTTCAGGAAAGAAAATGCAGGTGGCACCACAGTGAATAGCCTCGCTCTGCGTAAACTTGCACTTCTGACAGAAATCCCGATTCCACACAGGGCTTAAACACATGATTAATTTCAAATATCTACTTAATTAAAGTTCAAATGGGAACATTATCATATCTGACATGTCTACTAAACTTGAAATGGGCTTACGAGTGTGCCTAAAATTAATCCTATGCTTAATATACGCTTAAATTCGTTGTTGAACTGAGGACAGAGTGAAATAGAATGATGTATTAATCCACATGTCCTTTGGTGCAGATGCTTCCTTTTACAGTTCACTTCAGTTTGGAAATTTGCTTTAAACCCTCAGGGTAGCTATTTCTGAGGTAAATAATATCGACATTATCTTTTTTTAGTAATGTAAGTTTCCCCCTTGCCAAAACTCAGTCACTGAAAAACCAAGCAATTTTGATGCAGCTCAAACGTAGGAGGCAACCATCCAAAGGACCACATGGATCCGGCCCCACACATTCCTTCAGAACAAACAATTTACAATAATGTAAAACCAGAGCCATAAACTGGCAGTGCTTCTCTTCTGTTCTATTTGCCACATAAAATAATGCCAACTCCAACTTGGACTCGGTCTAAATGTAGAAGTTTTGCCAAAATAGCTGTCAGAATGATGAAAAATCACTCCAATGCAGCTACAGCCACACTGGCAAAAGCCCTAGTGTAGATGCCATTATATTGCCAGAGTCCTTCAGCCAGTCTAGCACGTTCCATGCAGAATATGATTTAAGTTACACCAAAAATCTGTGCTTGCCAGTTCAGCTTTAAGGTGTAGCTATACCAGCCAACCCTTTTAAGTGTAGACAAGGCATGTGTTTCTGGCTCTACTCTCATTCCTTTAAGGTCAGATTTATGGGCTTGGTGACAATTGTGAGCAAAAACCAAGAGGGATTTCAGTGCATTTTACTTGCGCTGACAGTTCACAGATGTGTCTAAACTTTGAATTCTGAATCTGTTAGTTTATGTGTTGCCAAAAAGCAATGTATTATTTTGTGATTCTTAGTGCTATTGTCTTTCTCTTGTTAAATGCTAAAAGGAAGAAGTACATTTTTCAGTGTATTAAGTATGACCTCTACTTTCATTTATTTCAGAATAAGTAAGTGCTAGTCCAACCAACCTGGAAGATTTAAAAAAAAAAAAAAAAGTGAAATCTGTTATTATGATCGTGGCTGACAGATAGGAACTAATTTACAAATCAAGGGTGCTCTACAAGAATTCTGGCTGCCCTGGTAGAGCCAGCTGTTACGGTCACAGCTGGTTCCTGAACGTGTTCCTCGTGCCCAGGAGCCGTGACGTCCACAGCAGGTTTAGCAGGCTGCTGCTCCTCATCCTGCTCCCAGGAGCTCGGGTTGGTTCTGAACAGCACTTCGCCCTTCCCTGGGACCCAGTGTTGTGAGTCTGGCAGCACTTTACTTTCCTGAATGTCTACTTGATTAGCACATGCAAACCCCACTACTGTATACAGTGGGGTGTGTAAGCAGAATGCATAACTAATATCTTTCTTTTTATATTCTCAGCTTCACTTCCAACAGCCAAATACCGTGTAAAGGGTCAAGCAGGTGAAAAGAAAATTTTCACAACAGCAGCAGAGCATTCTGAAAGGTAAGCAAGCGCACTTACTCTCCATTTACCTGAATACTCGTAAAACTGTGGTAAATTTTAATGGAAAAGCATGTTCTGTTATAGGGATGGGAAAAGGTTCCTCATGCAGTGGCTCCCACAGAGTTTGTATTCTGTGAAAGCACTGGCTTCTTCAGACATAAAGAACACAGTCTTAAAATGCATCTACCAAGGGATATGGAAAAAGAGTGCTCTGCAATAACCTTATAGTCTGTACTGCTTTTCCATCTCAGGCCCCAAACTATGTAACTAAACCTTATTTATTTTAAGTCATTCATTAGAACTGTAGGTAGTGAGAAAAAGAAAAAAACCACAAAACAACAAAAAACCAAACACAAAAAACAGGGGGAATGAAAAATACCTGACATATTTGTCCAAGTCCCTTTTTATCACATAACTAATATTTAGAAAGTGTGGTAATGTTGTCTTTGACACTTCCACAAGAACCTTTCCTCTCTTCTTCTTAAATGCAGCTGGATAAATACCATTTCCATGTTTGAATCAGCAGAAAAAACTCAGCTGTTTTGCATGAATATTCTGCACTTTTGGGGTGATCCTGTGATAAATGTACTTGTATTCTGGCACAGCACAAAATTTTGTACCGTGCTATGATATAACATTTAATTGTCATTTGAAAGTGGAATTTGTTTACCATACTTCATTACTACAAAACATGTCTCTTTTAACAAAGTGTGGTTTAAAGAAATCATTCACTGTTTAATGAAAAATATCTCATGCTGGTGTTACTGACAGGGTTTTCAACATGAAAGAGACGTACCAGGCCCGTTTTGCACTGCCAAAGTCCTGTTATCACTTCACAACTCCTTTATACTTCTAAAGGAGTATGAAGGAGCTTTAGAGTAAACACCAGGCTTGGCCTGCCTTTCATCTGTGGTGTGTCAGTGACAGAGAGCTGTATGCCAGCCAGTGGGTCAATGGGATATTAACTTGGGTTACATGTCACAAGCACTATTATGTCTGGAGAAGACAGACTTTCTAAATGGGTCATGCTGGTAATTTTTCCTGATGAATTCATAGAGGGTTAAGTACATAATTACATGGAATACACAATATTTTAAAATATTTGGTTGTGAGTTATTAGGAACACTACATATAGTCATTCCTGTCAAGTATTCTGATATTTTCTGCTCATGTTGTCTGTCCCCTTTTCTTCTCACATATAATTATGGTGTACTTTGGCTAATACTTATAGTCACGTTCCCCATGGGATTTATCCATACCCAAAATGTAAACATAATGAAATTTGGGATAACAGGGTTTACAGCAGACATGCCAATGCATGTTGTAGTAGCAAAAAAGGCAGCTCTCCAAGTGGAGGGCTGCAGCAGCTGTGGGTAGATAGCCACCTTGAGGATCAGCTGAGCACGGCTGGGGTTACTGGGAGCTCTCCTGCGAAATGAAGAAATGGAAGGAATAAATCTTAGTATCTATTTTCAGTATGATTTATTCTTAAAAAATTAAATGAGACTTTGAAATGCAGTTCTGCTTAAGTGGCTAGTGAAATGATTAGTTTGGGCATTTGTTCCATAGTAGATGGAATCTCAGTGTTTCCTCAGGAGTTTCCAATAAACTCCTGCTGGTGTCTGTGTACTTTCCATCTGGCACGTACCCAGACCAATAAAACCCTGTGTCCTGCCTTCCCATCTTGCTAGCAAAAACCCTGGCAGTGACACACAGGGCTTCTGAGCTTAGAAATGGGCATTCCAGTCTGATTTGAGGCTGCACTGCATCTGCTTACTGACTGTGCTTCTGGATTCTGGAGAGCTATAGGGAACAGGATTAACTGGAACAGCCTTTAGCTAATGTTGATCTGCATATGTTACTAAAGTACATAAAAAACATGTATTAAACGAATGTTACAGATGTTAAGAAACCAGGAAAGTGTTTATTTTTATGTCAATATTAGTGTAACCACTTTAGATACAGGATTATATACTGAATTTTTCAAAGACGCTTCGTTGTAGGAAGTCCGTTTCTCACAATGCAAAACTTCAGAAATATTTTTTAAAATGACATTTAAAGCATCGGTTTGAAATAGCATAGTATTTAAAAAAAACCCCCACAACACTAAAAAAAAAATAATTAACAAAATCTTCTCTAAAAATAAATATTGCTTTCTGGAAATGTGTGAATAGTCTGTAGACGGAAAGGTCCCGCTGAGCAACTCCCTTCTGTCCCAGAGTTCATTCTCTCATTCATTATTTAAGCGGAGCTCACTGTATATAAACAACAGCGATGCGAAGTGGATGAAACAGCAGCGTTCAGACGGCAATCACAATCAAAAGTAGGTCGGTTAAAGAGGAGCTTCATTTGGCTTTTATTAAATCAAATATTCAGCAGCATTACTTACATTTCTTGAGAGCCAAAATTATTTCAGAACTGGGTACTGAAGCCAGGCCAAGCCTGACATTCGCGAACCCGTGAATGCGAGTGAAGCCTGGCGAGGTTTGTGACCGCACCGGGCCCCGGGGAGCCCCTTTCCCCCGTCCCCACGTGCTGCCGCGCAGGGGACAGGGAGTCCTTCCCAGTGAGGAGTAGCGAGAACGAGCGCCCGGGCAGCGGAGCCCCGGCACAGGTCCAGGTCCAAGTCCGGGTCCAAGTCCAGGTCCAGTTCCAAGTCCGATCCCAATTCCAGATCGGTCCCTGCGGGATGAGACGGGACGGGATGGGCGGGGTCGCCCCGACCCCCTGGGCGCCCGCCCCGCCCCGCCCTCGGGGGCACGCCCGTTCCATCCAATCAGCGCCGCTGTAGCCCCCAACGTCCCGCCTCCGCGCTCCGCATGACCAATCAGAGCCCTCCCGCGGGAGTGCCCCGCCCCCCGTCCCCTGCCCTGCCGCTCGTACAACCGCGACGGGCTGGAAACCCCCGAATCCCGCCGTGACTGACGCCGCTGTTCGCCAATAGCGCTGCGGAACTGCGGCGCCGGCGCTCTGTGATTGGTTGAGAGCGGCGGGGGCGGGCCCGCCGGGGGCAGCAGGGGCCGTTGCGCGGCCGTGGTGGCGATGGGCGAGCGCGGCGCGGGCCGGGCCGGCGCGCCGGGGACGGGCCGGTGCCGCGGGCGGGCGGTGCGGCCAGCCCGGGGCAGGGCGTGAGGAGGTGAGGGGCGAGCGCGCCCGCGGGCGCCCTCAGGCAGGGCAGGGCAGGGCAGGGGCGGGGCGGCGGAGCGGCCGCCCGGCCTAAGGCCGCGCTCCGTCCGTGCCCGTGGCCCTGCGGCGCGGGGGGGGCCGTGCCCGGCGGTGGGGCCGGGCCGGGGATGCCGGGGCGGGGGCGCTGCTGCGGGCGGTGCGGGGGCGCCGCGC
>JAWMRA010000020.1:8662702-8723045 GCA_035584735.1 Pseudotriccus pelzelni
AAGGCCAGGAAACAAATGATCGACTGCTGTGTCTGTAATAGGATGGAGGGTAAGGGATGGCGGTGCGGGGGCTCTGCTGCGGGCGGTGCGGGGGCGCCGCGCCGGGGCCCGGCGGGGCCTTCCCGCACCTCGGCGTGAATCCCCGGGCGGCGCAGAAATGTTTGGGGACTTTCCTGCCCTGTCCTGCGCGGAACCGCAAGGGCAGGGGAGAGGACGCTCAGAAATGGGGGGAATAATCGTTCTCCAAAGCTCGGCCGAGCACTGTGGCTTGCACGGACGTGTCTTGCCGTGGAACTCTCCGTGAGGGAACCAGTTTCAGGTTTTTTCATGTGTACGTTGAGCTGCGACTAAATTTCCTTGCTCCGGCTTTTAACCTTCCCTCGAAAGTTATTTTTGGTCTGTCGGAGAACGTAACTTTGCATCTCAGCTGTTTAAATTCTTTTTTGGAGTTAAAGTTCCCTTAGAATCTGTACGATTTATTTTAGCCTCCTCGTTTTGTGCTCTGGATCAGAACTACGGACGTGTGTTCATACTGAAACCTGATAGCTGATTCAAACATCTCTATATAGTTCATCCGAGGCTCCTGCAGGGTAGGAACAGAGTTCTTGTATTTCAGAGCAAAGTGTTTTTATGATGGGATGTCTCTGTAGTGACAACAGTGACTCATGACAGAAGAATAAAAAAGAAAGTTAGGGAAGCTTTGAAGTTAGATATTTTATTATGGTCTACTTCTGACGATTTTTGAAGGCTTTTTTCTTCCGAAGTATGTAGTGTTGCAGTCATAACTGTGTTTTGCCTGTTTCTCCCCCAAATCCTTTGAGCATGAAAACAATTCAGGTAGTAGGTGGATTGGAAGAAGGTAGCAGAACAGGCTCTGACACTTAAAATGCCTGTGGTGGGCAAGTGCTCTTTGGTTTGCACAGAGTTCTGTAGTTGCTGGTGTGTTATGCAGTGTAATGATGGCTTGTTGCTAAGTGTGCTTTGTGTGGTTCCCAGATCAATCCATACAGAGGTCTGATAGTTTATTCTGGCCATATTCTGATACATGTGGGCTGTTTGCTTAGCAAGGGTTTTACTTTACTTGCAGAATAATCAATTCCATGGAAAATTGAAGTGAAAAAAAAATTAAATCCAGTGGTTTATGTAAATATGTTTTTGATATGTTGCCAAAGCTTAACATCCTTTTAACAAGCTTTTCTGTGCTGCTAAAATACTAATTTATCACTTTTATTATTCTAAAAGAAGAGGATTTGGTTTTTAGAGCTGTATTTTTTTGTTGGCAGGGGACAGTGGTGGTAGATAAGTTTTTAAAGGAGGCATTTTTATGTAGGAATAATGAACTTTTTAATAAAGGAAAGCCTTTTGGCACTGTATCCAGTGGGTTTAATAACATCTCTGTGGATGAGGACTTTGAAAGACTGACCACGCACCATATAAAGTTGTTGTGACACAATCTAAATGCAGCTGTTAACGTTTTCACACAGAATTCTTTACTACTAAACATGTGAAGATTGTATGATGTTGCAGCCATGGACCTGCAAGCAGGCCCAAGCATACTTATTAAAAATAGATATGCTAAATAATTTTCTAAAATTAATATTTTAAGCTCTTGAACAGACTTCTCTTTTACTATATTATTTCCATGCATACTTACTAAAATTAAAGTGAATTATTTCTATAAATAAATTAGGAAAGGTCAGGTTCCTTGTAATGTCAGAGATACTTTTTGCAGTATATGGGGGTTCAGTAAGTTTGTGGAATGGCTCACAAAAAAAGAAAGTGAAGTGCATCAGCTTCTGAAAGCTGAGAACATGAAATGAGACAGGGTCTATTTTTCCCCCCACTGTCTGGAAAAAGTAAGGGGAGAGAACTAGACAGAACTTGGATGAAACTATTTTAACATATGGGTAGACTTATAAAAACTAATGGTCATTTGATGTTTCCATTTGGTGGGGCGCAGTCCTGTTGTGTTGTTTATCAGTTTCAGTACGAAGAACTGCTATTTCATTCAGTGCTGACACCATCTTTTTTGTTAATCACCAACAAACATTAAAGCCCATTTATGTGTATTGAATGAAAATGAAAAAAATATTTTTTAACTTGAGAATACATTTGCAGTCTACCAGAGTTTCCCTCGATGAGGTCTGAAACTGTCCAGATTCTGTCCCTCAGATGTTAATGACGTTGCAGATGGAAACACATAAACCCCCGTAATTCCTGTGAGCTGCTGCAGCAGCAGTGCCTCAGTGTGATGCTCTGACACCCACATGCCACATCTGTGCAGAGGAGAAGCAGGTTGGAATGGCTGGATGGCACAAGAGCCTCCCCAAGGCAGCACAGAAATGTGTGAATTCCTGGGACTGAAAGATGAGACTTTGCATAAATTTCGGGTTGTCTGTGGTTGTTACTACTTTTTTCTGAGGGAAAGAGTTTTGTTAAATACTCTTTCTGTTTAAAAAAAAGATGATGCAAATAGCTACAGTACTACTGGATTCCGTTGCTTTCCAATAGCTTCGGAAACTGGGATCAAACTGAGTAGGAGAAATAGCAGTTTTGTGGTCTTTGAATGCCATTGTAGAAAAGTTGGGGAGGAATAGGGTACCTAGGGACAAGGAAAAGAGATTATTTGCTTTTAATTTATTGAACTTAAATCCATAAATAATCATCGAGGTTCTCCTTTAACTAAATTCAAGCTGGCATCACAGATTGCAAACAGGAAAATTTAAAAAAAATTATATTTTTAACTTGTATGCTGCCATTTCCTCCCATCTTTGAAAAGTAAATCCTGCTGAGGTACTGTGGATCTTTCTTCATGTATCCAGTATGATTGAAACTGTAGCCATATGTGTGTATGTATTTTACTTTTGTACCTGCTGCCATTCTCAATCAAGTATTTTCAGACTGTTCTTTTTTAGTTTATTGGCTGTGAACTATAAATCTTAGGATAATGTTTAACTAAGGTATTTATTTCTAGGGCATATTACTAACTGAAAGTGACATATTTCTTCATTTTTTCTCAGAATTGCATGTTGCAAGGTGCCATTTGGTTTTCATGCATTGTCTGTTACTGTCTGGAACTGGCCATTTCTTTATCTAAAGAAATGGCTGTTATAAGTTACTGAAGTTTCCATTTTCTGCTGCTCTATTTCGTCAACACAATTTTCTGCTTCACTAAATCAAAATGTTATGCAGGATGACAGATGCAGTGCACTTTGTCAGAAATAAGTAGTCACTAAGCACAGGAAAAGATCTTTATAGTGGAAAGCTTCCGTAAAATATTGTTTGTAAATTTGAGAAGGATGTTTATTCCTGTTCATGTGAACTTAAGTTTTCTTTTTCCTTTCACTTAAGTGTGTTTTATATGTTTTCTGCATTTCATTGCACTTTTTCCACAGCTCCTGTCTTCAAGGACCTAGACAAGGGAAGGAAATAGGCAGTAAGTAGTAGAAACGGGTAAATGGTATGTCCATGATCAGCAGTACTGTGGCTGTTCTGGGACTATCATCACTGTCTTGGATTTTGCTGAACTATTACTTTGTAGGAGGAGTGGGTCTGGTCACAGATATAAATCATGTTTTACTTAAGACTGGCTATACTTCCCCAATTTAATTTTCTCTTTTTCTTTTCTTTTTCTTTCATTCTAGGCTTCCTGCTCTGAGCTTGGTTCCTTGCAAAATGAATATTGTGTTGTTTGACAAAGACTGGACCTTCCAGTAGAATTCAGAAAGACCACTGTGCATAAATCCAGAGCTTTTTTTTCTTGAGGACTTCTGTGCAGCTTTTAAAGTTTTAATCACAATGAATTCGGGTTTATGGAGTCAAGAAAAAGCAAGTTCATCCTACTGGGAGGAGCGGATCTTCTACTTGCTTCTCCAGGAATGCAGCGTCATAGACAAGCAGACCCAAAAGCTCTTGAAGGTGCCCAAAGGTAGCATCGGGCAGTTTTTCCAAGACCGTTCTTCTGTGGGACACTCCAGAAATATTCCTTGTAAAGGCAAGAAACTGCAGATTGGATTAAAGATTCTGGAACAACCTCATGCAATCCTGTTTGTGGATGAGAAGGATGTTATAGAAATAAATGAAAAACTAGCTGAGTTGCTTTTGGCTATTACTAACTGTGAGGAAAGATACAGTCTGTTTAAAAGCAAAAGCAGGTTAGCTAAAGGCATCCAAATAGATATTGGCTCCCCTGTTAGAGTACAGCTGAGGTCAGGAGATGACAAATTTCCTGGAGTTGTTCGCTTCAGAGGACCCTTAATGCAAGAAAGGTCCCTCACAGGAATATACTTTGGAGTAGAGTTGCTGGTAAGTCTTTTGCCAAGGGGTAGCATCATATTTATACTTTATAAGATGAGCTAAAAGTCTTCAATGTGAAGAGGAAGGAATAATAATTTGTTTTCTAGAAGCATAGTTACCCCTGAAAATTGTTACCTTCAGTCTTTATTAAGTACCCACGAACACGCCATATCACATCAGCCTTGTATTCTACATGTTAAATGAAGCTTGATGAGGTGCCTGGGCTGGCAGAAAGACTTGAATGTACTCTGACTCCTAGCCTAGAAAAATTTAATTCATAGAAACACAGAATGATTTGGGTTGGAAGAGACCTTAAAGATCATCTCGTTCCCTCCCCTGCCACGGGCAAGGACACCTTCTGACCATGTTGCTCAGAGCCCCATCCAGTCTGGCCTTGAACACTTTCAGGGAGGGACCATCTACAAGTCCTCTGGACAGAATTATTTGTATTCCCATTGTGGTGCATATGTGACTTTCAGATTTCTGTTGAGTACTTTGTTTTTCTCCCAACGTGTCAGGATACAGTCCATAAATGCAGACTTGCATTTTAGGGTTGCTGTTTTTGTAGATCCCTAAAAGTCAAATAGCAACTAGTTAAAACAGAAAATGTAGCTGTTGTGTGCAAAATTAATGCCAGCCTTAAGCTTTTGAAGGATTAGGTTCAGGAGAGTGCTCCTCTTGTATTAGAAGTATATTTTTCAAAGTACTCTTTTCCCAAACTTTGCAATTCCCACTGAGAACCTCAGGGAATATCAGGCCTAAGTGCTTCTGAAAATCATCTCTTTATCTGGCATATAAGTGGAATTTTTGAATGCTTAGCATTATGTCTAGTATGAAGTAGTCTTGTCTTGATACGGCAAAAATTTGATGATGGAAGCAAGATTTGCACCTGAAGAAAACATGCTTCTCTGAGTAAAAAGGCTTCTGCCTGCAGCTACTCTCTAATCTAACGACATCTCGCTCTTTATTCCCTAAGATAAACAGTGTTTATATTTGCCACAAATTCTGGCAACAGAATTCTCTCAGTATAAAGACAGTTCACCAGGCAAATTCTCAGTAAGATTTGTCCAAAACACTGGATTATGTTACTGCTTTTTTAGTAGTCTGCTTTTGCACAAAATACATTGGGTTTTTTCTCTTTTCTTTTTTTTTTTTCCCCCTCTTCCTCCTCCGACACCAGGAAGAAGGTCGCGGTCAGGGCTTTACTGATGGACAGTACCAAGGCAAGCAGCTTTTCAGATGCGATGAGGACTGTGGGGTTTTTGTTGCTTTGGACAAACTGGAGCTGGTGGAAGATGATGACAATGAACTGGAAAGTGACTATGCAGCTCCAGTTGACGCAATGCAGGTAGAACTTCCTCCTCTGGAGATCAACTCCAGGGTTTCTCTGAAGATAGGAGAGAGTATAGAGTATGGGACAGTTATATTCTGTGATGTCTTACCAGGAAACGAAAGTTTAGGATACGTTGTTGGAGTGGACATGGTAAGAAAATAATCTGACTTTAATAACTTCTGCATGTGTGTTAGCTAGTAAATGACATGCAATTAGAAGAAGAAACATTATCCCACAAGCTACTTCAGTGGAGGCTGACCTAAAATGGGAGATAAACACTTGTGTTCAAAGATGCCCCTTGGTGGTAATTGTTTCTTGGCATCAGGTAAATGATATCCTATTTGATGCTAAAGAGTTCAGGAGAAATACTCTGGTTATTCTGAGGAGCCTCCACTGAGCTACTTGCCATGTTAGGTGTCAGTCTTGAAGTCATAGAGCTGAGTGTTTGTCTTGTGAGACTGGCTTTGTTCTGCCTGTTAAAAAAAGTGGGCTGGATGTATTTTTCTTTTGTTAGCTGTTTTTTAAAAGCTTTTTTTCATGTTACTGTTTTTTTTTGCTTGACTTTGTTCTACCTTAAAAGTATTGAGTTTTAAGTACAAAAGTTGATATTTCAAGAAAATGTGAAGCTTGTAATTAAAAAATATTTCTAGCAACTTGATTTTTTTTTTAAATGAACAGCTTTCAAATTTTTGGTAGTTCAAGATTATGTATCTGTTTTGTAGAACAGATGCTTCCATTTTCTTGGTTGCAGTAGCTGTTCCCTAACAGTGCACTGAAGTTGTTCTAACTTGTTTATCCATAATAGTTTTTAGTAGAGGAATGCTTTTTAAAGTAGGAAATATTTCTCAAAAGAGCAGGTTTTAAGTTTGTTTTTGTGTTTAAAGACTGTAATGTTTGACTGTTCTAAATACAACATTTGTTACAGGAAAAAGTAGGTGTTGTCAAACCTTTCATTTTCCTACTTTTTATGTTCCTAAAGACACATGTGTATTCTGCATGACGTAAATCTGCTCTTGGGATACATGTAACATGTTTTTCTATTTTTAGGATAATCCAATTGGAAACTGGGATGGAAGATATAATGGAATACAGCTGTGCAGTTTTGCTAGTGTTGAAAGTACACTTCTTTTGCATATCAATGATGTTATTCCAGGTATGCCCAGCTTTCTTAACCAGAAGGCAGACTTAGGTAACATCTCCACCTAGGAACAGTTATATGATTAAAACAGTCCTGCAGAGTTAATATCCTAGATTCCCTTCAGTTAGTTTAACCTTCCGTGTTATAATTCTCTTCAGTTTCTCCTCCTTTGCATTATAGTCTCAGCAGTAGAAAAGCTTTAATATGGAACAAAATTCCTGTCAAATTGTATAGCATTTACAATACAGTGGAGTTGTAATATTAGTGAATACATGAGTGTCTGTAGCCGGAATCTTTTGTATAGACTGCTGTTAAATTTACTGGAGGAGTTTAAATATCTTGGATCAGAAAGCTGTTCTTTCTGTGCTGGAAAGGTATTAATAGTATTATATATGCAGTCTGTGGATAAATACTTGAAAATGCATAGCAAGACTGTGGAAAAAGTCACAGCAGTAATTCACGGAATAGTGTTAACTTGTAACAACTACAGTCCCCTGATCCCTGTTTGGAAGAAAGCGAAGTTTACAAGTAACTTTTGCTTGGGCTCTGTCTGTAGACAGGTGCTAATGAATGTGTAGTCTGTAACTGTGCCCTTGCTCTTCATTTTGATTGATTTATGTTCATTTCCTACTCCCTGGTTTAGTTGAGATGTGTGATTTTTGCATGAATTTTCCTCTCTTCTCTGGACAATTCATAGGGACTCCATTTTTGGGAGAAGAGCATTTGTCGCAACTGTGTTGGTAGAAAATAAAGTTTAGAATTTCATGGGTCTGTTTCCTGTAATGGAAATATGCACATACATTGAAGTGTTCATGAAGTAATGGCAGACTTCAGAGCAAAGTAATTGCTGATGTGATAGAAGCAAATCCTGTACATGTAAAATGTCGGTTATGTGCCAGGCAAGGTTTTACTCCACTCAGTTTTAAAGCTTACAATGACAGACCTTTGTTCTGTTACCTTTGGGGTTGAACTTCTCTGTAACAGAGTAAAAATGTAGCAAAGGGAAGCTAATACTTTCCTCATATATCATGTCTCAGAAACTGTGTCACAGGACAGGAGACCTCCCAAACTTGCCTATACCTCAAGAGGTGACAAAAGCGTGTTCAATCACAGTAAGCCAAAGGCTACAGGTATGTATGGGAGGTGATTTTCTTTACTTATGTCAGAATTGCAAATTTTTAGTGTTTGGGGAAGAGTATTGTCTTTTCTGGCATTGGTTGCTGACAGAGATGACCTTCACTAAAGTAACTGTGGTTATATGTTGGCACACGTTATAGCCGGGTCCCATTGGATCAGTAATCTGTTTGCCCACTGTGAAATTTTAGCACTTTAAAAACAAAAAATTACCTGCTGTATTACCTGTAATATTTTCTTATATCCGTAATTTATACTCATGAAAAATTTGCACTTGAGAGGTATTTTCTGCCTTGTTTTCAGATTGGGGACTTGAAATTTCAGCTTGGAGGAGTATGTTGGTTTGGTGTAGATTTGTAAGCTTAGAACAGCGTTAGGCTTGATGGGAGAGTTTTCTGCATTGTGTAAAGGTAGTTGGGCCTTTTTGAAAGTATAATAACAAATTTATACTATGAAATAAGAGTGTAGGTAACCTTTTCTAAGTAGAGATTAATCTCTTCATTAAAGTATGTTGCTTTCCAGGATCTACCTCTGAACCTGGAAATAGAAGCAGATCTGAAGTCTTCTACACATTAAATGGCTCATCAGTTGACTCGCAGCCTCAAACAAAAACAAAACCCCCATGGTATATTGATGAAGGTAAAGAGACATGCCTTCATGTAGGCATATACTTTATTTAAGAAGAATAAAGAACAAAACTAGAGTGTATTATGTTCTTCAAATAAAACAAATATGAGATTAAATGTAAAACAGTTGGACTATATTGTCTTAGTGGAAGACACACTATATCATAAAAAGCATCTTGAAACCCCTATGAAAGTGTTCTCTGTCTTAATGTGACCTGTGGTTTTATTCTGCATGTAGGAGATTACATTCTTGGCAATGTATGTACAGCTCTGTGGGAATGCGTATGTCTTGCAGGCAAAATAAAAGCTGAGGCTTGATGGAAGACATGAAGATATTCCTTATAGCCAAGTATACAGAGGAATTGTATTTTGCTTGTCTTTGTAGCTAATGTTACAGATCTAAGGGAAATATTCTGCCATGCCAGCTGATCAGTCTGGAAGTGGGGAGGGGGGAAATAATCTAAGTATACATGTTTTTTCAGTATTTTTTAAAAGTTATTTCTGTAGAATCTCTTTATGAGTTTTTAGCAGTATTCATGTGCATGCCTAAAGGATCGGTATATCTTGATTTGCTTCCAGACTTTTTTTTTTTTTTTTTTTTTTTTGCTTATAAACTTTAGAAAAGTGTAGCTGGCTGGCATAGTGGGTAAAGACTAAAGGGGTAAAGACTGAAGGGGTAAAGACTAAACTAATAATGTTAATTTACAATGGAAACTATTGCAGGAGTAGCCCCTGAATTCCATGAACTTTCAAAGTTTCTCCTCAGTTAGTTCTGTTTCTCCTGTGTTGCCAAGTATGAATGTCTTCCTAAATGTCCCTCCCCAGCTCTTAGTGCTTCCTGTACAGTCACCTGTTAAATCAGATATGGTTGCACTTCGTTGGTTTGAGAGCCAAGTCTTTCCTTTTTTATGACAGGGGGAAAAAACCCCAGCTCTTACTAACATCTTGGTTTTGATTTTAACAGCTACTGAAGACCCTGCAAAATCACTTACTGATTCATCTGCTGGATTTGGGCATTCTTCACCACCACTGCAGCCACCTTTAACAAACTCTGTGTCTACAGAAAACAGATTTCACTCCCTCCCTTTTAGCTTGACAAAAGCAACAAGTACAAATGGTACTATGGGACACAGTCCTCTCTCTTTGTCTGTTCAGTCAGTCATGGGTGATGTGAATACTGCAGCTAACCAGGACAGTCCATCAACAGCAAGCCCAGTTGGGAACTCACATGGTCTTGAAGCAGGTTCCTTGGCTGAGGTTAAAGAAAATCCTCCTTTCTATGGAGTAATCCGCTGGATTGGCCAGCCTCCTGGAGTAAATGAAGTATTGGCTGGACTGGAACTGGTAAATATAAATTGTAGTTCATATTAGTGTTAATTACTAGTTTTGCTTCTCGGAGCTGGTCCCTGTATATGTTGCAAAAGCAGCCAGTCTGGGGGGATTTGCCCAAACAGGTTTCCACGTGATGTCCTTAGAGCTAAATTCTTCCATGAGCTCTGACTTTTGTGGCTGCCCTAGACCTTACCCCGTTAAGAGGCTCTGAGATGTGTTCGTATTACAACGGGTAATTGAATTTGTGGGACTGATCACTTCCTTGCTTTAAAGGAGTGTCCTTTGCTTACATTATGGAGACTGTAATTGAAAAAAGCTGACCATATTTAAAGGTCCTTTGAAATGCAAATTTATATAAAATGCTCTGACTGTGCTAATCTACTGAGTATCACTTTTTTGTTTGTTTTTTGCATACCAGCAAACAGGCAGAGTTATGACTATCACAGCCATAACACTGGTTTTGATAATTGACAGTTGTGATATGGTTGACTTGACAGCCATGTGCTTTATGTGTTTGTCTGGGCCCTTTGGAAAAGCACAGTTGCTGTTCTGCACTGACATTTCTTTGTGGCAGCTGCTGCCAAGGTTGTGGTTGTCAGTTAAATTAATGTGTACTCAATTAAGAAGATGGGGTTCTTTATTTTGGGGTAATGTTCAATAAAATTTCATGTACCACTGTACCATTACATAAAACACAAGCAAATAGATTAGAATGTGACTGGAATTCCAGCTGTTACAGAAAATCCTTATCCTTGTGGGTGTTTTGGATGAAGTTGGAAGCCATAGTTTGCCACAGGTGTTCTGAGACTGCACCTTAGGGTGTTGTGTGTTAACTTATGTGCCACTCATACATTTCTGCATTAAAGCCTAGCAGTAGACAATTTATCTTAAATCATGTTCTCAGAGATAATAACTTGTTATTGTTCATACCTGGTTTGTGTTGTCTGTCCTTGATGTACATTTTGTGTGTTCCAAAGCAGGCGTTTTTCCTTTGCAGCACAGTCACACAAGGTATTCACACTACCCGCTGCTTAGTGATTTTAACTGAGTTGTAAAAGGTGCTCAGTACTGCATGTGTGCTCTTTCTAACTACAGAAGGAATCTGGACTGGGTCTCCCCTCCCAACTCCCCAAGCTGCTTCTGATGAAAGTTTAAGCATGAAGAAAAAAACCTGAAACTTTTAATTTCCTCAGCGAATCCAGTTAAACAATACCTCAGTCAAAGCTTTGTATACTAAAATGCAGAAAGACTGTATATCACGTTTCAGAGTACCTGAGGGGTGACTTGTGGGTAGATATTTTATCAAATGTCTTACTGCAGAATTCTAGAAATAAGAAAAATAGTGAATTCTCACTTGAATTTTCAGGAAGATGAATGTGCAGGCTGCACGGACGGAACATTTAAAGGAACTCGATACTTCACTTGTGCTCCGAAGAAAGCTCTTTTTGTTAAACTCAAAAGCTGCAGGCCAGATTCCAGGTTTGCCTCGCTGCAGCCTGTTTCCAACCAGATTGAACGCTGCAACTCTCTAGGTACTGACCTTCTGCTTATTTCTTGTTTATCAGCTGAGAATCCGTACAGGTGTTACTTAAATGAGATTAACGAATAGAAGATCTGCCTGTACAGAACACAGTGATTCTGTGGATTACTCTTTGATGCTTTAAAACAAGAAAATGTTCATATACTTAAAGAAATTCATAAAAGGGATTTTTTTTATGCTGTATGTTTTTGACTTTAGAAGTTGAAAAGCAGTCTTGCTGAAAATGGTATTTGCAACTCCAGCAATGTGTGATTGCATTGTCAGAAATAAAGGCAACTATTTTTCAGTATGGCATTAAATTAATTTATTTTCTAAATATTAACATAAAAAACCATGTATTTTTACAGTGGAAGTTAGTGGTGAAAAACGGGGCATTTGTAATGAAGAGAACTTCATTCCTACTGGATAAAATTAATTCAGTGTTGCAGGCTTTCCGAAGCCCTCTAATGTGCATTGCCAGTGGAATGTAAGGCCTCGTTCACTCTCTGGAACACTGAGTTTCAGCTGTAATAAAATGCTATTCTAGTCCAGAGAAGGAATGCTTACACTAAGGCAGCAACTTAGCTATAAAACATTAATAGGGAAATATCAAGGGGGATAAAATTTGAGGCTTTAAAGTGTCTTTTGAAAAAAAAAATTTCAGCCTTTGGAGGTTACTTAAGTGAAGTGGTAGAAGAAAACACTCCTCCAAAAATGGAAAAAGAAGGTTTAGAGACAATGATTGGAAAGAAGAAAGGTATCCAGGGTCATTACAACTCCTGTTACTTAGACTCCACCTTATTCTGGTAAGTTCATAATTTGTGTAGTGGCATCCCATGCTAGAAATGCAGAACATGTGTTTGAATGACTGGCTGTGTGTGTTACTGTGCAGCTCCCATGTCATGACTGCAGCCTGACGTTACTGTGCTCTTCCAGTGAGAGCAACTTCTGCAGCATTTGCTTTGTAACAAAGTGCTAATGATGTCCCAGCTGCTCTGGCCCTTCTGTATCTGCTCAGTTTGACGAGGGAGTCCCTGCCCTGTAAATGGTTGAAGGATGAAAGACAACACAGGCTGGGGATGGAAGGAGGGAGGGAAATACCCCATACAGCTTATTTGCAGAATCCTACCTGGGCAACTGGTTCTGTACTTTGTTGCAGAAAGCATACGGGGTTAGAGTGGGCTTTTGCTATCTAGTACAGCTGTGTTATCCCCTGTCCCTAATTACTGCTTTTGAAGTTTGTTTAGTTCTTTAGTTTTTCTGTGGCTTTGCTTGCTTTGTCTTACACTGCTCAGACATCTGAATGGTCGTATGTTTCAGGGTAAAAACAACCTTCCTTTTCGTTTTTTCTTTGTAGCCTCTTTTCTTTTAGCTCTGTTTTGGACACTGTGTTACTCAGACCTAAAGAAATGAATGATGTAGAGTATTATAGTGAGACTCAAGAGCTGTTGCGGACAGAAATTGTGAATCCTCTGAGAATGTAAGTGAAGACATGAACTGGTCTCTAATATAAATTAGAGAGATCCTACTGTGTATGCATTCCTACTGCAAATCTGAGAAGTCTGGCTGCCTGCTGCTGCCACTCTATTCGATTTATTTTTTTAGTATTTTTACTTGTTCTTCATAGTAAATTTAATCAGTGCTAACTGGAAATAGTTATTGTTTGGTGATTAAAATATTTGCACTGGTCTCTTATTTGGAAGTAGGATCAGCATAAAGCTATTGTAAAATTTATACAAGTATGAATAAAAAAGCATTGATAAACAAGAGCTAAGTTTGTTCACAACATTCTTATTTACATGTTTTTAATGCTGTTGTACTTGACAAGAAAAGTATGTGGGTTCTCTTACATGGTGTTTCACAATTTAATGGATTTGGCAGGGCTTTAAAATTTCATTACTTTTTCCATGTGGTCTGCAAGTGGTCAAAACACGTTTTTTCAAAGGAACTTCATATGAACTTTATAATTTCTTAGGCACAATGAGCAAAGGACATGCAACAAAAATCTGCATTGAAAGTTACTTTTCTTAAGCTTAATTTTTTTAAAATGTGCGAATAATACAGTTATAGTTCTGAAATTCTGTGGGCTGCGACTGAACAATTTATCACAAAGTTTTGATTCCTGGAATAAAATGTTGGCCTCTGAACCTTTGTTCTTGTAAGGGTGTGTGTACTTTTCCTGGTGTGTTCCAGGGTTCTGTGCTATGGGTAGGATAGCAGGATACACACTGAGTAGCAGAAATCTCAGGTGGCTGAGAAGACTGAAAGATCTTACTACCTTTCTACCGTGCCTAAAACTTTAGAGGAAAAGACTGAATGCTCAAAACCTTAGCTTCTTGGGTTAGCAATACAGCTCTGTATCTTTTTCTCAAATATTGAATTTTGTTTTTATTAACAAATCCCACAGTGCTGTTATTATGTGACATTCTGAAAATGATGTATTAATTGGTGCAAATTAGAGTGAAAACAAATCAAAAGTAATTGACAAATCAGAAAACAGTTATCATGGTAAGATGATGATTAAAGATGCTCTTAAAGGCTCTAAAAGAACATTGAGCACTGCACTAAATTTATCCTGCATTAAGAAATCTGGAAGTCAGATTGAATAAGAGAAGTCAGCACATAGTTTTGAAGAAATACTGTATGCAATTAAAGAAGGATTAGAGAACCTGTATTTCAGCATTTTAGAGGGTGGGATTTTTTGTGCTTCTCTGACTTAATCACAAACTAGCTAATAGCTTATTAAATCCATTTATCCTAGATACGGATATGTATGTGCTACAAAAATAATGAAACTGAGGAAAATACTTGAAAAAGTTGAGGCTGCATCAGGATTCACTTCAGAGGAAAAAGGTAACTGGGGAGGTTTTCCTTTCTTTGAGACTTATAAGAATCCTAATAGGAAAGAACTGAAATACCTTGCTATGTAATTATATCAGAAAAAAACACCCAAATAGTTTCTTATAGTAGTAGGGCCTCTACCAGAAATTTGAGTGACCATTGGCTGGTAGAAAGGTCTGTTCTACTTCCTTGAGAATGTAAGGAACCCTAGCTGAACAATTTCTGTAAAAATCTTTCACTGACTGGGTTTGTTTTATTGCCTTCCTGTGCCCCTGTAACTCCCTTCTAGCAGTTAGGGGAGAAGACTGTGATAAGGCTGGGGTCTTTGTCCTCTTTCAAAATGTTCCTTTGGTCCCCAGGGAATAAACTTTTTCACTAACAGCATTTCATTGTTGCAATGGTTATTTAGTATTTTAAAAAATAAAATGTGTAAATCATATTAGAAAAAAATCAGTTCCCAACTTTCTGGTCTTCTGCTGCATATAACGATTAATTTGCATTATATTATGTAGCTGTTTCTGCTACTTTCTTTGTAAATACTGAAGACTGAAAACCAGTATTTATTGCAGTTAATACAGCAGCAAACTGTTGGGGAGAATGGCCCTCTGGGAAGCTACTGTTGGCTGCATTCTAGATGAGAGAGCTCAGTCTCTAGTTTAGATGAACTCTGTAGTATGGAGTGGGTTTTATGTGTTTCTGTCACTACTCCTCACTGCTCCTCTGCAGAATCACTGTTTTTTTTTGAAAGCTTTTATTTTTCCTGGAAAAGTTGTGTGGTGCTAGATGATTCCTCTGAAAGACAGAGCATCTTTTGGATCTTTACCGGGAAGCTTTGTTGCCCTGTTGAGCCCTGTACCTTTTATTAGGGCCTTTTGACACCAAAAGAATAAATAGAAGCGTGCCATGAAAATGTTTGTAGTTTGTCATAATCTTACTGTGTTAATAAAGCTATAAAAATTAGCTGGGTTTTTTTAACTGTTTTTTACCTATGAAAATTTTGAAAGTCTTCATTATAAATGAGTCTTGAATAATGCCAGTGGTTTTGCATGTTAACAAAACTTTTTTTTTCCTCTCTCCCTCCAGATCCAGAAGAATTTTTGAATATTTTATTTCACCATATTCTAAGAGTTGAGCCACTGTTGAAAATAAGGTGAATCTTTCTCCTTTGCTGAGTTCAACCATTTGTATAGGTTGATGCAGAGAAAGTATCTGCTCCTTTTACTGAGACAACTCTTAAAACACCTTTGAGTTGTGATTAGAATTGCTAACAGGATTCAACATAGCGAAGTTATATTGACTAATTTGACACTATTTCCTACCTTTTTCGTAGGTAGATTTTGCCATACTGGTGTCGTTGCACAAGCTCATGAGACTAATTTCATGAGAGCTGGACAGAGATCCTGTGTCCTAGTGCTGTCTACTTGAGATCCTTACTGCCTTCCTGTTAGTTATGCTGGAGAAGGGCTGCTGTAAGAGGGCCTACAGCAATTCTTCGTGTGGCCTGCAGCTTACAGCTCCTTTTTTCTGGGACAAGCTGCACAGATTGTTGAGTCAGTGTGTGAGCTGTAGAAGCTGATTTGCATTTCTTCTGTTAGGCTAATGAAAATATTTCAATTGTTTGCCTTGATCAAGTTTGGTTCTCTTACTTTATCAAAATAACAGATGCTGGCATTTATGGATGGATTCACTCTCAGCTGTAGCACTACAAGGGTTCAGCTGTCATAGCTGAGTTTAAGTGAGGTGGGGACTGTTGCCCACTGCTGTCATCCTGTTAGCTGGCACCTGATACTCCCAGGTTCCTTGCTGCATTCTGTGACAGCAGCACGGTTACAAAGCATTTTCCATAGTTTTTCAGTCCTTTCCTCGTTTCAGTAATTCTGTTACTTTACTGTGCTGTGTGAGGTGTATCCGTGCCCACTGTTGTGCTCTGCAGAGATGGGACCTCTGACACTGGCACTGAATCTTCTACTGCTTCGGTTTCTTTAAGTTTTCCTAAAATCAGTCCACACTTAGTACTTGACTGCCTGTCATCTGAGGCACTTTGTTGTTGGGACTGTGTTTTGTTTGGGTTTGCTTGTTTGTTTTTTTCCCTAAAGCACAATATATTTCAATGCAGGGGGGATGTTTTATAAGCTATTTACTCATAGATGTTATTTTCTAGTAAAATACAGTTGTTACAGTAGAGCTTCAGAAGCTGTTTTCTTTTTGTTGTTTTTTTTAAATCTGTTTCTAGATCAGCAGGTCAGAAAGTACAAGACTGTTACTTCTATCAAATTTTTATGGACAAAAATGAGAAAGTTGGAGTCCCAACAATTCAGCAGTTACTAGAGTGGTCATTCATCAACAGCAACTTGAAGTTTGCAGAGGTTGGTGACAGTTGTGATGATACCTAGATATTTGCCCATTCAGCAGTGGGACAAAAGTAGGATTTGGTGTACAAGCATGTGGACATGTTGGAAATGGGAATACTACGTCTGTCGTCCAGGAAGCCTACATAACAAAAATATTTTAAGGCTGACTTAATGACGTGTCTCTTTTGGCTGAACAGACTAAAGGGATTTAGGCAAAGAATTACTAAAAGCAAACTTCTTAGTTACTGGCAGCAAGTTGTTCTAAGGACCTAATACTTTGAGATATCTCTGACAATGGACTGCAAGTTTAAATAACATGAATACATTTATAACAGTAGAAGTATGTGTCTAAATTTAGATAATTATTTATGTCAAACTCATTACATTATATTCTGACATTTTACCTAGGCACCCTCTTGCCTGATTATCCAGATGCCTCGGTTTGGAAAAGACTTCAAAATGTTCAATAAAATTTTTCCATCCTTGGAATTAAATATAACAGACTTACTTGAAGATAGTAAGTATATAAAATTGCATTGTGTAATGAGAGTTGCTGAGAGTGACTAACAGTGAAAGTAACTACTCCTGGTAGTTTTGGTGTTTGCTTTGTTGGGTTTTTTTTTTAATGTATTGTTTTTCTCTATTTAAAGTAATATTTCTCCTTCCTTTTCATACTCCTTGTCTTAAAAAACAAAAACAAAACAACAAAAACCCAAACAAAACCCAAAAGCCTCCCCAAGTTGGAGACTTAATATCTCTTTTAAAAATGCAGCTCCCAGGCAGTGCCGAATATGTGGAGGGCTCGCTATGTATGAGTGCAGAGAATGTTATGAAGACACTGATATTTCTGCTGGGAAAATCAAGCAGTTCTGCAAAACATGCAATACACAAGTAAGTGGTTATGTTTGTTATTCTAGGTGGGTTTAACCCTCATGGTTTATGCTGTAATAATTGAAAAGAAGGGGCAAATGAAATTTCTTCATCAGCACTAATGTCACTGCCACCCCCCAGTAAAGTGTCTCCATTGGTGACAAATCAGGAACTCCTGCAATGTGTTTATCAACATGGCAGCTGCCAAATCTAGGACTGGATACATGGAGAAGTAGTAACTGTCTGCTTTAAATCCTAATTTATGTACACGCCCCCTTGTTAGAGCTGATAAATTCATGACATAGAACTGCTTAGTTTTTGTTTGGTAATTGCATAAAGATGTCAATCCTGGCTTGTTTTCAAGTCTGAGTGTAGTAGAAAATTGTTGCATTAAACCTGACCTCCCTTCTAACCTTACGTTTGAATTTCCTGGGCAATGTTGAACTATACTGGTGGAGAAAATTAGAAGAAATGTTTAGTCAGCTGCTCTTATTGCAGTTCCTTCTCTAATGCCATTAATCTTCTGTTCAGCAGTAATGTTCTTTTTAGCTTTGTCTGCCACTGAAACAAATAATCTTATGGGGGGTTTTTCCTTTTCTGAAACATCCCTTCAACCGTAGGTTCATCTTCATCCCAAGAGACAGAGTCATAAATTCAATCCGTTGTCACTGCCTAAGGATCTGCCAGACTGGGACTGGCGGCATGGCTGTATCCCCTCCCAGAAGATGGAGTTGTTTGCAGTTCTGTGCATCGAAACCAGCCACTACGTAGCTTTTGTGAAATACGGGAGGGATGACTCCGCCTGGCTCTTCTTCGACAGCATGGCAGACCGGGATGGTAGATCTTTCATTCACTCTGCTCACCTTCCCGTAGTTTTTTTAAGTGTGTTTTAGATTCCAGTGACTGTTTCTTAAAGCTGTGAGGATATTAATATCATTTAACTTGATGTACTCGATGCTGGGTTACTAATCTTGACCCAGCCTTTCCTCAGCGTATTGATTTCATGGCAGCTGCTGATTTGCAGAATCTGAATTTCACCTAAATTGGATACCTGAGTGAGTAGATGGTACAGAAGCAACTGCAGAAATTTGCTAGCAGGACTCCTTGTCTTTTTTATTATGCTTTGCAAATTTGGCAGAAAGAATTAATTTTAAATAATCAAATGTATTTTCAGTCTATATTTAAGTGGATGTACATGATCATCAGATAGTATGCAAATATTTTTATTGCTTTTTCTTAAGTGGCTTACTGTAGATTTCTTTAGAATAAAAGAAATAGTCACACATTACAACATCTGCACCATTCCTTTGAATCTCTTTAGAGTTATCAGTGGAAAATTGTTACCCTGTAATAATACAAATGTCAGTAAAACAAGTGTTCTCTTAGATACTGTTATTTAAACAGATACTGTTTAAATAAGGACTCTGTTCAATTCTGATGCCTGAGAAAAACAGTAATAGATGACGTGCCAGATTCATAGTAACAATTTTTGCATGAAGAATTCTTGAACCCTTGTGTTAGTGTGGTTTGGCAGGGAGAGAAGAATCTTGCCTCTTGTTGAAAATGAAACTGCTGCAGGATTAAAGTCATTTTCTTATACCAACCAGAAGACAATCAAGCTTTGTTTCACAGTGTTTGAAATGTGTATGACTGAAGTCTTTATTTCAGGAATGTAGATCACATGAGTTGCTGAATATATCTCATGCTGATCTTAGGGGGAAGTTTTTTGTATCACAGATATTTGCTTCAGCTTTTCTTTATAAGTTAAAAATATCTGCTGGGAACTGCAAGATGGATGTCCATACTTGTGTTGTTTGAATTTGCTCACTTTTATGTGGAAAATGGCCAGGAGTAAACTCTGCCTTAGTGTTGCAAGTCAGGCAGAGACACAGTTTGTAAATTCATCAGCTGTTACCAGCTGTCATGTTATTAAAACTTCAGTAGCATTAGAGGTGGATTATGTATTCAGGTGACTCTCCCAAAGTCGTACAGAATTTTTAGTGTTAAGGAAAACCGAAAGTTCTTGGGGTGGTGTTTGTGTGGGTGTGGTTTGTTAGTAAACACTACAAGATATTCTGACATTAATTGTGATTTCTCGAACAATGCACCTTTTATAGAAGTTAACCCTGCAGATATTACCTAAATATGTCCAGAGGGGCATATTTAGGCTTTTTAGAAGGCATTTTCAAGAACTGGTGATGCTGTCATAATTAAAGTACATGATAAAGAGCAGATATATGCAGATGCTATCCTAATCCATTTCTTCTTCTTTCCTTATGGTTTAAAAGGAGGTCAGAATGGCTTCAACATTCCACAAGTTACCCCGTGTCCAGAAGTTGGCGAATACCTGAAGATGTCTCTAGAAGAATTACACTCGCTGGATTCCAGAAAAATCCAAGGATGTGCACGAAGACTGCTGTGTGATGCTTACATGTGCATGTATCAAAGTCCAACGATGAGTTTATACAAGTGAACAGGGGTCTCTGCAGAACTGAAGAAACAGTCAGGGGTCACTGGCTGTTGTGTTTGCTGCATTCTGGGTTAGTTTCAATGCAACCGTTGCTGGCAATGGAAGAAGTTGACTATGACAGCAAAAGGATTTACTGTCCCAAAAACTACACATGGAGTTCTGTAACTGAAGTATTTTAAGCATTTTGCACTCTAGGAAGTGTGCTTGTGTGTGTTTGTTTTATAAACAAAGTTAAGTTACTAAAACTTAAAGCTTTAAGTGCATTGATTCTACACAAGCTTTTTTAAAATGTTAAAGGTGGATTATATCAGGAGAAATCTCCTTAGTCCGTTGGGAAGGTAAGGATACACAGTGTGCGTGCTCAGTGCATGTCTGTGGACAGGGATGATGATTCTCATGTGTTTCTCTATCCCTACCCTGTTTCCCCACCCTTGATCTTTTTAGTGTCACAGATTCTTCTCTCGAAGAGAGAATAACTTCAGTTTTAGTAAGATACATTTTAGACTGTTCATTACATATTAAGTTTGTTCTGTTATCTGCTACGTTCTTTTCAGTTCCAAAAATTAACATTCATTTAAAAATCTGAATTCCTGTCTTGTGAAAATCAAGCACACAGACTTGCTGTGTCGTTAACTTGCAATTTTTGGAGGGGAAAAACAGGAGGAGAGAGAGGGTATTAAGGGGAAGCATAATTGCTGAAATATAAAATTAGCAATGAAAGTTAACAGATGTCTAAGTGTCTATTTTTAAAGAAACAAAGCACTCTGGAACAGAACAGCAACTATCCACAAACGATTCCAGGACAAAACAATAAAATAGTGGATTGCCTCAGGGAATGTTACTGAAGTGGATTCTAGTCCTTGGTAAACAGAACTGACTTTTCTACAGTACATTAAGCTACTGCCTGGGAATGTGTTGTACATCTGACTCTTCATTTCAGGATTACTTATATTAAAAAGAGAATATTAAAAATTTCTGCCTGGAAAGATGAAACAAGAAACAAAGGTAGATCAGTTTTACTGTATACCAAGTAGCTGATGAAAACTAACTTGAAAAGCTGCAAAACCTGTGTTAATGTAAAATACTGTACTTCAAAGTCTGTTGGTTCCTGTTTGCAATGAAATACTGTTGTTTTAGTTGCCTTTTAGCTACTTCTGTCTACACTGACTAGCAAACATGCAACTATATATATACAGTACCATCTGGTTGTACAAATTTCATATATATGAACTGTAGATTTTCAACTCTTCAGATGTTTTATATGGAAACTTCCTTTTGGGGATCAAGTCTATAGAAGGAGAGGTAACAAAATATAACAGAAGAAAAGCCACTGTTTTAAAGGCAATGGAGACTGATCCCTTGTTGTAGAAAATGTGGTTACTTTGTTTTTCTTGGAAAAGCTATAATCTTTCTCTGGGACACACTACCACAGAACAGTACTAGAGAGAGATTTGAAAACTGCTTGAAGGACTAATTTGTGTAAAGCAGGGGGTGCTGAGGGGGTTAATCTGTTCCATTAGCTATTGCATGAGGTGTGCTCCAACTTTTCACTTTCAAGAGCAACAAAATTATTAGAAGTGTCACTGTTGCTTTTGCCTCTATGAGTCTCCTGGCTTTCCCGTTCCCTTGCCTTGTTTATCTAGTCTGTGCTCCTTGGCAAAACTCTTGTTTCAATACTGTCCTGCGCTCTTGATCACTTTCTCTCCTGGAAAAATTCCGTGAAGTTTTAGGTGATAGATTCTCTAACCATCTGTCAGTGGGTTGGTTATTGTCCATGGGCACTTCCTCGGGTACATCCCATCCCTCTCTGTGACAGCAGCTGGGATGTGTTGACAAAGGTGCCCTGGAAGCATCTTGTAGGTAGAGAGAGCAGGCCTTGGCTTGGCAGCTTGTGCTCATTGATGTGAATTAGAGACCATTTAGGTTGTCCAAGCAGAAGGTGTGGTGGCCCGCCCTTGGCTGTGCATTGAAGAGGACAGTTGGCCACAGCCTCCAGGTCCTCCCAGTGATGTTTTTAGAGCAAAGTGATGTTTGCAAAGCAAAGGCCGAGGGGACTTGTTAAAAAAGGCAATAGTAATGCAAAGGACTCAACTCATTCTCTACAAGGTTTGAGCCCCTGTTTGATCCCTTCCCTCCCCCAGCCCTACTGTGTCACTCAACCTGAAAGGAGGTACAAGTGTCCCCTCTGAACAAGGAGCAAATGGAGGCAGAAGCACAAACCTGTGTGCCAACGAGACCATGTCTGGGTTGGCTGGACTCTTTTCTTCCCTAGCCCTGTATTTATTTTCGACTTTTCCCAGTGCATTTGTTTATATATCTTCCGCTGGTGTCATCTTTCCCACAGCCCCAGCCCCATTACATGTAAGTTACCTCTTCCAGCCAGAACTTTGAGAACAGCCTTTGACCTGCTTTGGCCAGAGGACAGAAGTGGAATTGGCAGCCCTGTTAAAGTTTTCTAGATGAATAATCTTGTAGCAAAATACCCACTCTTTCTTACAACTGCAGATATCCAAGAATTCCTGTTTTTCAGGATACATACTCTATTATCAGAAGTGAATGAACTGTTTAGCTTCTTGCCTCCAGTCTTCTGGTCTTTCACAGGCAAGGGAAAAGAAGTTGTGTGAACTGTTCCTGTGGGACACGTAGGGAACATTCATTACTGTGCACTTGGTGACAAATACTGTGTTTGGAAAGGCAGGCAGTGCTTTGCAGCCTGTGTTTTATACTGTAGATTATTGCAAAATGGCAAATAGTTAACAGTATATGGTTTAGTTTATTGCTCACCAGTTAAGAGGGCAGAAATGTCTTGTTTATAACATTAAAAGAAGACTGTCAAAACTTTTTTTTTTTTTTAAATCTAAAAAGTGTGATGTACTGCACTGGATTGAAGGTAGTCTGGCAATGTAAATGAAATGTTACAGAAACTAACCCCAATTTTATTTCCTTTCTCAGGAACAAGTATTCAGACAGAAAAGTGATTTCACTGTGAAAGGAAACTTGTAAAATAACTTACATACTTATATGCAAGGGGAAGAAAGCTTTTTTTTTTTTTTTTTTTTAGCCTTCAGCATGTATTTGTAGGGGAATTGAATAAGCTATTTTGAAGCCTGCATTTTAAGCATCTGCTGCAGTAAATGCAATGCCCAAAGATTTCAGTGACTAAGCACCAACATTTGTGTTGTTTAATGCATTTGGAAACCTCTCAAATCAGTTCTTCTCTCTCTCTTTTTTTTTTTTTGTAGAGTGAATGTCCCCAAAAATTAATAGCATTCAGATCATTCCTTCATGGTTTGGTTCATAAGTACTGCTGACAATGGCCTTAAGCTGTGAGTAGGAAAACATATAGACAAAATGATTCCTGACAGCCTGTAAAAATGTAAAGTTTCATAGTACATAATCTTTCATAACTGGGAGAAAATCTGAACCCCTATAACTTACCTGCTCTGCTAAACATTTTTAGAACTTGGGGTTCAAGACGGAACAAATCACTGTGCCACTAAACACTTGCTTATTTTGAACGTAGAGGGTAAGGAGAAAAGGTCTTAGTTAAAGGTGATGCCTTACACATTTCTAAAACAAACAAAAAACATCAAACCCCCACCCATCCAAACCCACTGTAAGTTACATCAGAATGCTTGTCTTTGGGTGGGGGCGATAATTGGAGGAAAAAAATGCAAAGATATCTATGTTAAGTAAAGGTCTTTCTAATATCTGTGATACCAATTCCGTGCTCTTGAGAATTGTAGTACTGTGTTGTACTAAACAGCCTGTGAGATTCCCATTTTCAGCAAGTACTATGTGTAACAAGAATTCCTCTTGATCATAAGTGGTTCATTTCAATGCACTTATTTTTCTCGTGCACTTTATACTCCACTGACTCGCTGAACGTGCTCACGACGCTCCCTGAGGATGGCCTGTTCCGTGCAACACCAAGGCACACCGTGCTGCACTCTGGAGCGGTGTGGTTTCTGAACTGAACTGGTGTAAAAAGCAGCTTGAAAGCTTGTGTATTTTTACCACTGTAACAAAGCATGTTTTTATCTGTTCTTGACGTTTTGCTAAATAAACATCCTATGTTTTGTGCACAGATAGTCTCTTAAACTTAAGAAGGCTGTGTCCAAGAAGGCATTAGGGAAACAAATCGTTGGATCAGGTTGCCCTCAACTAGCCTTAACTTTTTTTTTTTTCTTTTTCCAGTGGTAGAGCTGAATGAGTTGCTGCTGGAAAGGAATGTACCATGTGCTCTTTCTGTATTAATATTAATTAAAAATATTGTTCTTATGGCTGTATTAATTTCTTTGGGGCTTGGAGTTTTGGAGTTTCATGAAAAAGAATTAATACAGTGATGAACTAACTTGTTTTGCATACATTTCTGTCAGTCCCTCTTGAGCATTTTTAGGAAACTTGGGAATTGTACTGTATCCAGTCAGGTCTAACAGTACGACTGCTATCTTACCAGTTAGTACCTGATGCTGTAAGGGAAAACCACCGAAAAGCAGCTGTAGTTACCTGTAGTTTTCCTGGGGCATAAAATTACTTAATTTTTAAATGCTTAGTACACCTCTTTGCTATTCCTAGCGAGCAGCTTCTCCTGGGACAATGCTGTAGCTTCATCAGAGGTGAAACCAGAGCTATATAGAAAAATACCACTATCCAGTATTTTTAGGTTTAACTTTTTTATTTTATTTTATTTGTTATTTTCCTGAGTTAGATAATGAGAATGAAAAAAGCCGTACCAGGGCCGGTAAAAGGAATTCTGTCAATATAAGTATTTTTAAAGTCCTTTTTTCACTGAAAATACTTAAACACGTGTAAAAGTAGCGGCAACAGATATTTTTAGGAAATACCCACTTCCGCAGAGTAAAGGGTCGGGTTTCTTAAACTGAGGTTTCTCGTTTGCAATGAGGTTGTTTTTCTTTGTAGAAGCTGAAGCTGAGCCTTCCTGCTGTGACAGCTCCCCGTTCCCGGCGGTCGCATCCCGGTTCCCCCGTTCCGCCGCACGAGGGCAGTGCCCGCACCGGCTGCGGCTCCCGCGGGATCGGGACGCGGGATCGACCCGCGCGCGTCTCCAGCTTTGCCGTCCCGGCTTTGCAGCGCTGCCCTTAAAACTGCCGCGGGCCTGAGGCACTCAGGGGCATGTGGGGCTCTCACCGGTGTGTACGTTTCGCTCCTGCCCCAAGGGTAAAGGCACTGCGGTTCGGCTGGGCTGGAATTGCCCCGTGCTCGAGCCCATGGACAAGCGCGGCGAAGCCCGAGGCCAGGCAGGCCGGTCCCACCGCATCTGCACTGCCCGTGCCGCTGGTCTTGGTGGCACAGAGCTGGGCAAAGCTCCCACCGTGGAAAACTGGATCCAAAGGACACCCGTGTTTGAATAACTAAAGCAGACACTGCTGGGAGACGCAAACAGCCGAGGAAATCTTGGGGCAGTTGCAGCGCTCAGTGGAAGCTGATGGAAACTATAAACAGCGTGATTGGCAGAAGCAATTTTTCACACCTAAAACTTCCGCACAAAACCAAACGCCACAGAAAAGAGCCCAGCGAGAGTCACACCCTTCAGGCGGTTCATGAGGAGAGAGAGGTCCGGGCACGGGTGCTGAGCCCAGCGCTGTGGCTGCACCTCCTTTAGCCCTCCCGCTTCTCCCGGGGCTCCTCCTCAGCAATCCGCTCCCTCTGGCACAGGCCCACGACCAACAAAAAACATACTGCGTTTTGTGGCCCTAATAGTCAGGTTTTGCAGCAGATTGGCCTGTGTATACAGAAATTTGACCGCCGTTATTGTTAGTCATTAATCAATTTTATCAATTAATTAATTGTTGGAAAAAATTGGAGTTTTTCTAACTATTCCCTATATGTATTATTTAACTGAAAACTGAAATTATTCCACGTGTATTTTCAATCTCTGGATATGCCTGGCTCTCTGTGGCCCCATTTGGTTCCTGGGGCTGGGGTGGGGGCTGTGGGATTCAACCCCCTGCCCACCCACTCAGTGACAGCCTGTACCTGCAGGCAGGAGCTGCCACCTGCACTGACAGCAAGGCAGCCCTGGCTTCACCACATGCCCTGCAAACTGCCTGCCTTTAGCTTTCTAATGTTTTAGGGGTCTCCTCTTTCCATCCACTTCATTTTTCAGCTGATTCTTCCATGAAGCAAAGAGACATCTGGTAATATAAGGATTATTGTATATATGTTACATAGCAATGTCTTTTTAAACAGCACATAAATTGGCTGGATTTACCTTCACTTTCTGATGAGACAAGATTTGTCTATGCTAGTGCTCATGTGTGAAGATGTTATTCACTAGGTAGCATCTCACATTCCACACTGCTTGCTGGATTTTTTTTAACCATGCAAATTTCCCACCTATCAAAGTAATCTGCAAAGGTAATTTTGTTTCTACTCATCTATTACAATAAATCAGTGACTAAATAAATCATAATGCAGCAATTAAATGTATAATGAGATGAGCAACAACTATTAATAAATGCAGAGCTAGTTGCCCAAAGGTGAACAGACTTCCCCTCTCTTCTTACAAGTCAGGTAATGATCTTTCTATGATCGAGAAACAAGCAGCTGCTAAACATGTAAATGAAACCAAGGGATATATGAGTTCACACTATAATACTGTTCTTCAGCCTCATTATTATTGTTACATTATCGGTTCTTCTGTGACTTTTCCTCTGAATATTTAAAGACAGGGAGGGATATGTAATTATTTTTAAACATCCTTCTGCCAAATGACTGACTGAAGGAACCCAACCATGTTGCTGAGGAGTTGGCTCCCCTCAGTAACCTAACTGGTACAGCACAGCTGAGTTTTAACCAGCAGAGCTATTGCAAAACTGGTGATGATCTGCAGGATAATTCAAAAATTCTGAAATTTCATGGGGGATAGAAAAAAAAATCAGCATTATTAAATATCTAATCTAAACAAAATTATACAAGAAGGGTACAAACTAGTGTATCATCTAATTTTAAAAATTTCTGTGAATTGTAATATCACTGGTGCTCTCAGTAGTTGGATATTGCTATAAGGAAAAAGCAGAATGATCTTAATACCTTTTTGCTCCTAAATTCTTCCTCTTGTAGTAGGTATGCTTGGGAACGCTTCATATTTCTTCACTGTCCATCTATCCTCAATATTTTTTCCTATTCAAAATTAATTGTTAGAGTTATAATTTCATTGTAACACCTTTTATTTCTTTCAGTAGCCACAACAGTGGATCCCTTGTAATTTTACTCTGACTCTTTCCCAGAAGTGTGCTCATGCTCTCCATCCCTCTGTCACCTCTCCATGTGTGTGTTTCCCCATATGTAAGCTTTACCACCTGAGATCACGTTATTCAAAAAGTTTGTTTTTAAAGGAATGATTGATACATTTGGTTTTGCCCCAGTCTGAGCTGACTCCAGCACACCCCTAACGTGAGGCTGAGGAGACACAGCATTGCCCAGAATACCAAGTTGTTTATCTGAAACTTTCTCATATTTAGAAGAGGACGGGTTTCCCTCCCCACCCCTCATTCTGTGTGAGAATTTCAAGGGCAGCAGTTGGCAGAGAATTCAATGAAGCTACAGTGGTTGATTTATTGTAATAGATGGCAGGAAACAGAATTATCTTAGCAAATTAGTTTGGCTGATAGGAAAGCTGGCCAGCAGATAAGAGGCAGTGCTGATGTGTGACCTGACCTGCACACGCTTCTGGAGGAGTTTCACCAACTCACAGCTGAGGATGAGTCGCTACACTCAACACTTGGCAGAAAGTGCTCAGGAAGAGCAAACAAGCCCAGCCATGGCCAGGAGCTGCACGCAGTGTGCTCCCTGGAAGCACTGTCCTTGAGACTGTCCAGCTGCCCTGCAGTTTCTGGGTAAGGTGAGAAATATTAGCTGATCCATTCATCATTTTTATACAGTTCAGACACTCGGCAGGAGGCTGTTTCACAGAAGAAGCTGATGAAGTTTTTCAACTTGCACATTGCAGTCACAGAAGTTCAACTGTATGCATCAACCCTAATGAAAGGATTTCTTTGGCTTTACACTGCTACACCTACCTGGCTCTTTACAGTCCACCAGCAGCATGAGTGGACCTATGGCAGTCAGGTGACCTAGGAAGCCTTCACTAAAGATTTAATAGTGTTATAAGGGTCTTTCATGCAGGCAGAGAAAAAAGCATCTAACTCTCCCCCAACATTATCTACTCCCACTTTTTCTGTTTATACTGGAGAAAGCAGAACTCTCATAGCCTTTAATAAGTTCACAGTATATGCTATCTAGCAATGAATGCATAGCTGAAGCAAGAGCTTGCCTGCCATATTTCCTCTTGTCATAGCTCCCTGGAGCAAGGGTAGGAACAGCCTTCCAGTGACACTGTTGGTGCTTTGCTGTACAAAGTGCTCAGAAGATGTTTTTAAAGTGGGTGTTAAATGTACTTTGACTTTATGTTGGGCTGCTGAGGAAGGCATGAACCAATTTTTCAGTGCAAACTGTAACTTTACCAGCAGACCCCAGAGGATCCCCCCCCAGAAACTGACAATTTTAATATCTTTCCTCCTTTAGAAGCAATTGCCTCCCATGCCCTGGAACACGCGTAGTTTGGTCAGAGATGATGACTCTGACCTCACAGACAAAAATTTTGGAATTTAATGAAGCAGCTGATTTTCTGTACCAAGTCCCCCATAAGCTCAAAAAGACAGAACTGTAGAAGAGAAACATACAGGGAGTCCTGATCCCTGCAGATATTGGTGTCAGTGGGTGGTCAAAACCTTGACACCTGTAGGCCACCTGGAGTAACATATTTATCAACAGTGGGTTGGAATGAGTTTTGCACTCCTTTGATTAGTGGCATTCATCCTGTCTTTGCAGAGGCCAGGAATCCTGCTAAGCTCCTACAGCCAGAACCAACAGCCACCTCTCACTTCTTATGACGAGTGTGAGGAAATTAAATTATAAACATGGAGAGAAATACAACGATAAACGTTGTGGGGAGGGAAATGAACCCTTTCTGCAAGGTAAGAACTCAGTGATAAATAGATCTGTGCATATTTCCCAGCCTCATTCCTCACTTGCCAAGTCTGATGCTATTTTCATTAGGCCATGTTACCATACATGTCATTTTATACAAAGGTGCAGTATATCACAACTGGAGGTTGAGGTGCTTGTAGTGAACACAAATGAGCTTGTAATGGTCCATCTGCTTTGATTTTATTTAGTGATCCCTCAAGGGCTGGGAGCTAGAGTGAGAATAACAATGCTTCAACCCATCTGCTATTGTAGTACCAGCTCCAGTTGAATTATCACATGTTCTGAGTGGCTGGCATATGCTGTGACATAAAGCCACAAGAAAGTGTTGCTCTCCAGCTGTTGTGTTGACAAATACTTTTCAGCCAGTCATTAAGTTCAGCTCAATAACCAGGCGGAAACTGTAGCTAAAAGTTGATTACTATTTTATTTTATTTTAAGCATTAGAAATCACTAGTATAATATATTTTATTTAAAAATGTGTCACTAAGGGCACACATTGTATATGAGCTCTAACAATAAAAAATTCTCTGTGATGCCCATAAATTTTTGTGTTACAGGATTGGATGGGCATCTCTGTAACTGACAGTGTAAATCTTAGTAATGAGACTACAGCTAACCTTGTTTAAGCAGCAGCACATCTGAAGCTGTGTATGTATAAACTTGCTGGCTTAGTGGCGTTATGGGCCATGAACATGCCTCAGAGAGATTGTGATCCGAGGCCCCATGCAATGGTGGATAACTAGATTGTCTTTAAACTGAGGAGGAAAGCGAAGAGAGACCCAAGCAGAGACAGGTACCTTGTGGATGGAACAGGTTCAGATGGCTCATCTGTCAGGGCACCTTATCTGGGCTGCAAAGTGTGATTGCTAAAAGTGGCCACTTATTTGGCCTTTATAGCCTCTTCCACTGTTGATGACCTGCTGAAGAGCTCAGGACACTCTAAGTTGTGGCCACACAGGCCACTTGCTTCAGAGCAGTCTTAAAAGAGCATTTGCTCTGACAACAGATTGTCCCTTTCTCCTTTCTCTCTCCACCCTGTCCTCTCAGGGCTATTGTGGGTATAGAATCCACCACTGTGTCTGGGAATAAAAAAAAGGCATTTCCAACAGATTCAAAGGCTGATATACAGACAGGTGTGTGTAGGAGATGTGAGGTGCCCTGTGTGGGCTAATGTTCTCTCCTTCTGTAGATCCTGCACCGAGGGATGGATGGCACACACCTTTTGGACACTGCCCACCATCCAACAGACACACGTTCGGTGAGAACAGAGCAAATAAAATCTGTTCTTGATATTGAAGAACGCTCTCCAGAATTCTCATCTCTAATCTGAGCCATCCCCGCTGTGGGTGGGGAAGGGGTTGCTGAGGGGTTACAACCAGAAGGCACTGAGGGACGGTGCCGAGCCCCGAGTGATGCTGCACCCTGGGAAGGCTGGGCGGCCTCTCTGGAGCATGGATGGCTCTTGTGTGCTTCTGTTACCCACTGCATTAGGGATTCAGTTCTTAAATACGACTTAGGCTTGTATTTTGCCTCAGAAAAACAATAGGCACTGTTCCTACTGAAGCATTTCAGTTCTAGAGGTTTATATTTCCTATTGTACCCAAAGACCTGTGGGTGCCAGCTGTCACTGGTGCTGCCATTGTATTATGATCCCCTGGCTAGTGCAGGAATTGTTGATTACGTTGCCTTTTGAATCAGTTGATTACCATGAATAATAGGCCAAAAAGGCTGTCAGCATTTTGACTTTAACTATAACTGTTACAATTAATTATGGGTTTAATTAGCATATATGCCTAGCAGTAGAGAATATAATACTTCATGGGTAACAGATGATTCTGCAGCTGTAACATAAAGTGTGATACAGGTTGTGGTACAGATAGTTATTAATAAATGGCTTCTATTGTTTGAGGTCCTTATTTATACAAATTAGCGGGCACGACATAATCAAGCCAAACTGTATAATTTATAATAATTGATTTCATTTTGACTGACCACCAGTCTGCCTACTACATGCCCTCAGAAGAAAAATAGCCCTATTAGGATAAGTTTAATCCTAAACATAGCTAATGAATCCTATTACTTTAAGGTCATATTTGAAGCTTTTGTTAATTGTCAGAACCATTTTAAATTGATTAGAGTTAAATTAAATCAATGTAATGTTTAGAAAAACAATATTTCTAATGGATGAGGCCAAGCTGACCTCGAATAAACATATTTATCAACCGATTTCAGTGAATGAGAAGGCTAGCAGCTGGGCTCATAATTCATGATTGTCTATAATATGGGAAATGTCACTATCTAGGCCATTAATTATGTCAGGTAATAAATCTGTTGCTCACAGTTGAGCATTTGCCAGTTGGGGTAACAATCCCCTCAGCAAGGTTATGATGTTTAGAGGCTGTCTCCTCTCCTAAACCCGCACTTTACAGTAGCAGAACAACTGCATGAAACTTTAGTGGGAATGAATGTGGTGTTTCCATAACTGTCAATTACCTGACAACATGCCAGACTGTGATAACTTAGAATGGAATCGTCATTTGAAATAACAAGGGTGTTCTATGAGGAAAAAGTTTTGCTTCACTATATAACATTTCCCAAGCTGGAGACATGAGCAGCTATTAATAGTCCTTTGCAGACCTCTACTAAGAGACTGATTTCAGTAAATATATTGTGTGGAAAAATGTATAATGATGATAGAAATAATTGTGTTGCACAAGAGAAATTCAGAATGGGTTGACATGAACTAGGCTACATAATGTTTCACAGGTAGTGATGGGTACAGTTTAGTATAACACGATATAGGAAAAATGATACACAGAAGTAGGATCGGTTTAAGGTTAATCATGCATTCATCAGCTTAGGAAAATGTCTGGCATTATTGCAGACAAATGATGAAAAACATCTGTTCCCTGTTCAATATTTTGTCAAAGAAAAACAACAAAGATAAACTCAATTTTCCTAAAGTAAGGGTGAGGAAATAGTATAAAAATGACATAGAAGTCATGAGAGAGAGATAAATTCTCTTTTATATCATATTATCACAGAAGAAAAGTACAAGTAATGTATTAAAACATTGCTATTGAAAAAGAGCATGATAAGTGATGAAAAGTTCACTGAATTAAAAAGAATCCAGAGCAGATCAAAAAGATTCCTACAATTTTTTGGGGTGCTTTACCTATTCCTTAGAACTAGCCTGTCCATGTTGCAGGTCAATACAAAATGCTGTGTTCTGGGCAGCACACTGAAGTGATGTTGTGTTTGCAGTGGGCGAAACATTCTCTTACTGCAGACTGTCCTGCTTTTGGGGCATCAGCTGCTTTTGTATTTCAGGCTCAGCCATAAGCTTCAGCGCTGAATTTGACCATTAGCCCTGAACACTGACAATAAATGGTCATATCCTGACAATATTAATCAAAAGTAAATATAGTTGGTCAGTCTTAGATTTTGAACATGCAAGGTACCACGCACTTGCATGTACATGATCGACATTTTGGTTTCATAAGTTGGATGCGTCTTCTTTGAACCACATCAAATAACTCTGAAGCATGTTGTGAGCTGGCCTTTTTTTTGCCTTAAGTGTCCAAACAGCTTCAGAAAAAGTAGTTGTGAAAATAAATGCAAGTTGTAAGCTTACATACATTGTGAACAACAGATATATAAAAGAGTCTTTAAGTCAAAGTGCTTTCCTATGAGAAGAAGAAAATACAGATGCTTTCTAGGTTCCCAAACAAAGCACAGCATCTTCACTAAAAAGGTCCTGCCAGCAGTTCTTATGCTCTTATGTCATAGGAAATTAGAAATATAACTAGAGGTCATCTGTCAGGATGAGACCGTTCACATGAAGCACCCAGAACTCCAGCCCATGGACAGGGTGTCTTGGTCTCTGCTGCTCCTCTTACAGAGGCTAAAGGCAAACCTCAGTCCCACATTTGCTCTCTCCTGATGGGAAATGCTTTAGTTCACACTGTTCAGCTTCCCTGGTGAGGCTGCTCTGGGGGCTGCCCTGCCTGTGTGTCTGCTGTGCAAGAGCTGATGCAGTCGAGCACAACTCATCACAGTGGGTAAAATCCAGCTTTGCTTTCTGTTTGGGACAGACTCTTACATTAAACTATTTGTGTTACTGAGAATAAGACAAGCCATAGTGGAAGAGAAATTTACCCTAACACACACAAATTTCATTTACAGTGGGCTGAAGCTGCCATTTGACTTCAAATTTCCAGCAAATACTTTGCAGATACTACTTGCAATTAAGCATTTAAATACGAATTGGTTCCATTTTTATATAACTTATCAACAGGTTTGGAAAAATATGAGAAAATCAAACCCTCAGCTGTGAAACACCGCACTAGAGAGCAGCTTTAGGAAATTAAGACAATTTGTGTGTGTGACAAAGAGTATGAGACTGTGTTTGTATGGGTGTATATAATCACTATTTTGTTTCTTGGTAAAAGCTGTGTGTGTGTGTGTGTATCCTTTCCTTTATGGCAAGGAAAATTGCTCTTCTAACCTGTCTTCAAAATGTAATAACTTTACTTGCAACCAACCACTGTAGACCTGGACTGGACTCTGAATTATTACTGTGAGTTGAAACATTTCTTTAACAAAACTGAGTCCTTTAATATCCCCCATCTCTGTTATTAGATGGACGAATGAATTTTACTTTGAACATAACATGTGGCATTGTCTGAAAATTGCCGGTATGAACTGAAGTTGGCAGGTATTTTCTTGCTCTCCTCGTCAGTGATTGCCATTTATTATATGTTGCACCTTTATCTGTCAAATACCGCAGAGCGCTATATTGATTTGTGTCTGCCGCAAAGCAAAGGTCACTTTGATCAACATACTACAAAACCAGAAAAAGTAGGGTTCTGACATTTCATTACCTGGGAAAAAAAGGACTAAAATAAATAAGAATATGTTTGAGAACAGAGCACTTCAATATCACAGTGTGCAGTAACTGTAATTAACAAAAGAACTGCTCTATTGAGGTTAAAGAGAAAAAAGAGAAGGCAGGTTTTCTTCCAGGGACTATTCTTTACATGACTGATTCTGTAACACTGCAGCTGTGATCTTACTGAAGGGTTACATTCATTACAAATCAAATACATTTGCTTCTCAGATTCAGACTTTTAATGAGCAATAAACTCAGGAACTCTTTAGGAATTGGGCAAGATTTTATAAAACTTTTAATTTTGACTAAAAACCCTAATGAGATTGGGGAATTTTTGTGTATACCCAGATGAAGACATGGTCCTTACTTCAGGAATGTAGTTTGAAGAGATAGAACGAATCACAGGAGAAAGAACTGGACCCACTGAGACATGCTGCATGTCCCAGGACCACAAGGAGTGAAAGCAGGAGCCAGAAATTAAATCCGTCTCCATTTTCTAATTCCAGTTCCCAAGAACTTGATTGTCTTTCAGAACTAGCACACAAAGATTTGGAAGGGAAGTGGTATTGCAGGTGATCTAGTTTTTCCTCACGCCCTGTTTCTGTTGGACAGCCCCTACATACATTTTCACTGGGGTCAGCACACACTTCTTTGCATTGTGTGAATAAAATGGAACCAATATTTCTGTGGAAATTTTTCATTCTTGCAGAAACTTCTGGTTTACATTTTGGAAATCTGCTTTTAAAATCAGTGCAGTTCCCCATCCCTTTCCCAGTAGATCCTGCAAAAAAAAACCTGTCTTTTTTTTTTTCTTCATAAAGCACCTAGTTTTCCTAATAAACATAATAATTTTGCCTGTTTTTTTTCCCATGCAGCACCTCGATGCCTTCAGTCTGGATCTGGTAATTCACATCCCTGGTCTTTCTAAACAGAAAAATGAATGTGTGGTCTCACAGGTACCACTGCTCTACCTGAAGAGAGGCAACAAAGTGGCCAGGCTGCTTTCCTGTCATCACTGCTGGGAAGTTTTCTTTTCCTGGCTTTCATGCACAGTGTTCAGTTTTTCACCTGAAGTCACATTTGCATTGAAACACAGCAAGCAGTTACACCTGAGAGCTCTGCTATACCTCCAATCAGTAGGGTGCCCATCACAGCTTGCATGGCATATGGCAGTGCTTATCATGTCAATAACAAAGTCTGAATAATGCAATTCTTGGCTGTAATTATCTTTTATTATTATCCAGGGTCATTCCTGGCCTCTTCATCCTTTCATCTCATGTGGAATTTTGGGCTTCCTTATTAATTAAATAGCCAGTGTGATTGAATTAGCCAATTAGCTCTGCCTGAAGGGATGAGCACTGATCCAAACAAAGGGCTTGATTCCACAAACTTGTTGCTGTGAGGAAGAGTCTTGCAGGGAGCTGGCTGGCAATAGCAGGCTCCTAGGACTTGGCAAACCTGATCCCAGTTAATTTGCAATTATTAGACCAGGTAAAAATTTCCATTTGGATACCTTCCTACCAGGAAAGTATTGCTTATCAAGCATGAAACTTTCCATTGGGTTATTTGATTTTATTAAAAATAATGTGTTTGGAAAAAAATCAGATGTTGCTATACAGTGTTCTGCTGTTATAATAAAAAAATTAGACACTGTGTTCAACAGCTACTTTAGCAAGACAATGTATGTTCCCTAATCCTAAACCACAGATTAAATCCCACAGGGCAACAGGGCTGTGCATCTCTTAAGTATCTGTGCCTGAAAGGCGCATTGGAAATGTATGCAAATGCAGCTCATCTCGATCCTGCTCCACTGTTCTCACTCCCTTTTTTCCTCCCTTTATCTTGACATGTTTAGTATTTCTTCTACACTGTGCTTCACTGAATAGCAGATCAAACTTCAAAGCAACTTTTAGTTTGAAATTTGTTTCCAAGCTCCTAAGCTATTCTTTTTCTGACAGCAGTGGATAAGAAATTGTCACTACCACTGGTGACATGTCATCGGGAGATACAGGAATAACAGATGGGCAGCAGTGAGATAACAGGAAGTAACTTCTTTAAAAGATTGTGTTGACATCACCAACTATGAGAGCAGAGGTAGAATGACCCCCAGAAGGGAATCCAATCCCCTCAGCTCTTTCTGACTCACAGGTGTTTTTTCTTATTTATTTCCATACACAGATCATATTGGATTTAAAATCGTTTGAAGTTTTAAAACAGCTGTGTTAGAATTAACAGTAACTATTAATAGGAATTAAGAAAAGGATGAATGGATTTAGACACTAACTTCAGTGGTTTAAATTATGCCACTAAAATGATAAAATTATCATAAATGATAAAATGATTGCTGATGTAAATGAATGCCATTAATAAGAGTCAAGAATCCTTGATTGCAATGTGAGATCAATGGGTTATGACATTTTGATGTCAGGCTGATGGATCTGACTTTCTAAATGAAGAATGACTGATTACAACTCCTCAAAAGTGTGGCTCATTATCAGCATATCTAAGCAACTCTTGACATCAACTATACATAACACTCATTATGGTGTGTCAGAAGTCTTTTCTTTGGCTGGGTGGCCATGATTTCTGAGGAAATTCATTGTTCTGATTACTGCAAGATATTATAGCATATTACATAAAACAAAATAGTGGCTGATAACTACAAGGAAAGCACCACAGAGGCCAAGAAAGGACAGGGATTTTTGAGCCCTTAGTGCATTTTGCATCTAACAGATAGTCCACAAGCCTATAAGAAACCCATTCTTTCTGATGGCAGTAAGAAAATTACATAAAGGACAACATGGGCTTCATTTTCTGCACGTTATAAAAGTCTATGACACATAGGAAAACAGAGTTCTTGATTTCAAAGAGGGCTGTATTAGTGCTAATTACTTTTGAAAGTGCCCTGCTATGCTGCACTTCATATTTTCAATTTTAAAAAGATGTAACACTATTTTATTTACAGTACATTTCAGTCCAGTCCAAAGTTTTGCTCCAGGGTGTAAACTCCATTGTGTAAAATGGTTGTACAGTGGGTAACACGGACGCTGCCATGGGGCGTACATTAGTGCAGGGCATTGTTGTGGTAATAAAATAATGCCAATACTCTGGTCTGTACTGAACACTCCTTCTGAAAGACTTTGATATTACAAAAGGAATTTTTAAAAGGTATATTAAATGTGGTCTGTTCCTCAATTCATGGTGTGTTTTTATTGTCTCCTTCAGAATTCTTGGAAGAACTCTGAGCCACTGAAGGAAAATCAGTCACAGCAGAAATTTTTGCCACAAGGTCTGACGGAGTGAAAACAGAAACAGCCAGGAAGAGACAGATTTATCTAGGGAGGCACAGCACCCAAATGCCCTCTGCTCCTAGCTTCTGAATCACTAGATGTAGGATTTAAAGGATTTCAAACAGGCATTTCAAACCACTTCAAACCCCCACATTTAACATTATATTCATTTGGCTTGGGGGACATCATAATGTACTGAGTTTCCATCTAGAAGACTAAGACATTAGACTAGCTCAAGAATATCACTAATTCTGCCAAGTCTTGCCAATTATTTTGTTTCCCAAAGGACGAAGAATACAGAAAAAACTCCATACTGAGAAAATTACCTTCTTTTTTTTTAAAAAAAAAGAAAAACTATTGTGAATAAATATTCTTTTAGACCAGTGAAGGATCTGCTGAAAAAGAATTTTTTTCTCCTTACTGGAAAAGTGTTGATGTCTGGCTGAAATAAGGTGCAAGTTCTTTCAGGTAGGGTTTACTTTGGAGTGCTTCTAGTAGAGTTGGACTTTCACCTGCGGATCAGTTTTGGAACAGTCAAGTCTTAAAAATAACTAACAATTACTTAATAAATAGTACCTATTACCAAATTCCCCTCTGCTTTGGGAGGTCAGTGAATGCTTAAGCCAACCATTATGCAGGCACACCGTTTTGTTTGTGGCTGGAGTTTGTAATGCAGGATGGTGCTTGAGATTTCCAGCACTTGCTGTGCTCAAGGACCTGCCATTTCCTACAGCTAAATGAGACATCTCTGCTGGTTTTGTGAAGGAATGTGAAGATATATGGTATTGACTAATACAAGTCACAATTTGCTCCTGCTCTGAATTAGGCCCAAACACACACAAACAGCTGTTACACTTTCATCTGTCCTGCACTGAGTGGGGCAAATAATTACAGTGGAGATCTGTCCTGGATCTCTGTTGCTGGAATATCATCAGCCAGCAACATCCAGAGTTTCATTAGTGCAAATCCATATAATTAAGAGCTAGTGTTTTCAGGAGGACCATTGCTTGGCATTTTGTCAGATCCTAAGAAATTTCCTGATGTTACATCACCATATCATTGCAGAGAAATCCTAGTAAGCAAAGACTGGATCAGGGCTTAAGTGTCAATTCATAGTCACAGCCCTCTAGGTTGTTGTTTTTTAAATGCAGTTCCTTTTGTGGGAAAAGAAAAACAAAAATTGCAAAATCTGCCCACATCTGGTAGATGTGATGAACAGCTCATAATCTGCAAACTGAAGCCTTCTAAGAAAATTATCAATTACTGAATTTAAACCAAAATTTTTCTTCATCCTTAGTGGAGAAGTCTATTACAATTTAATTATGATGCTACAGAATATTAATAGTGGGTTTATAGAAATTGCCTTGTACACCTACAGACTTCACTGTTGCATGTTGTCCAGCTGTGCAGTATGAATGCTCTGCAGAAGAGAACACTGTTCTCCATAATTTTTACCAACAGAGAGAGACTGAATCTGTTTACAACAGCCCCAACACTGGAGCTCCTGGAGAGCTGCAGAGAGCTTGTGCTCCCCTGAGAGCCCGGCACATCCCTTTGCTTTTCTGGCTCCCAAACCTTCCTCTGGAGGGGGTATCCCCTGTTGCCTGCTGTCACAGGGTGCACAGTCCTCCTGGAGCTGTGTAGCTGGTACTTTGCTTAAGAAGTCCCTGAGACAATGACAAAATCTTCCACATAAATTGCTAAAACCCAGCCACATGTCCTTTCTCCATGATTGCTTCCCTTCCAGCTGCTGCATATTAATTTTTAATTATTTAGTATTTCTCCTTTTTTGTTTTACCTTCTCTGGAATGCTTCTGTATATTTTTTTGTATTTTTTTTATTCTGCAAAATCAATGAATCAATACTCAATGAAGTGTCTGAAATGGCTGGTCATGAAGAGGAGTAGCAGGGCTGTTTGGGGTGAGCTCACTAATACACAGCCAAAACTGCCTGACAACACATGCTGAAAAAGGGCAGAGCATCATTGTGGAGATACTTTCTAGAAAAGAAGACAACTTCATGTACTGCCGTAAAAAACAGAAAAGAAAAAAATTTAAAGCCACCTACTACTGTTAAAGTTTTGGGGGGGTTAAACTATTTGTCTCCATAACTATTCAAGCTCCTTAATTAACATGGCTCATTTGCAAGTGATAGGTTGGTTTTTTGCATTACTGAACGGCAATACACTTGGTATATATATGCTACACCTCAGCAACCAGAAAACAATAAATAACCTGTGCACAAAAATGCACATCAATGGATTTTAGCATGATATATAGGTTTAATAGTTATGAAAGCAGTGTTTCAACCATGTGATTCTGTAACTGGGTTCCCCAGAGCACTCCTGGTCCACGAAACTGTATGGAATTACTCACCAGGGACACAAGGAATATGTTCATTCCACGTGTGCCATGTGCACAAACAGAGGGCAGAGATACTGGAAGATGAACAGGGAGGTGCCGCTTTAGATCATGGACACTTTCGTGGCAATTTGTAGATAGATCCACAAACACCCAAATGCAGGACCAAGTCTAAGTTTCTAAAAGTATGGCTGGCTTGGTACTGTATTCCAAGCTCATTGTGCTTTCCAGTATGAAGTATCTTTATATGTGCCAGTAAATTTTAATAAAGGCAGATTTAGAAAAATCCAAAAAATCCTCAGCTTATTGAGTGAGGAGCTCACTTCTAGACACCCAGTTTCCAATTTTAGGATGTATTTGGATCTCAAACTTCCAGGAAAATATGAGGTCAGAGTGACCAAAGCAGCTACTTCGATCCACAGAGCACTTGGGACAATTACCTTATTGCCTTATTCATTCCAGTAAGGTGTTAACCCAGACACCCAGGAATGGTAATTTAGATGTCATGAGGAGTTATTGAACTCCTCATGTAAGAAAGATCTGTACAATTTGCTGTGAGTGACATCTCATCTTAGTGTCACAAGGGGGTGATAGCTGGATGATAATGCCACTTGTTTCTTCCCCCATGAAAAAGAAGAAAAACCTAGCAAAATAAGAAAGTTCCTAGCAAAGTATCACAGCCATTTCTTATGTTACTGACCATTTTTTATTTTCCAGACTGTAAGAATGTTTTGGTCTTGGTACTGTACAACAGATGACCCTTTCTTCAAAAAGATTTCAAAGAAAAACTGTTCTAGCCACAGAAAGATGGACTAATGTAGTCCTGGCCAATACAGTAGTCTGTGAGCTAAATTTTTGCTCATTTGTATGGCATAAAATGAGTGTCAGTTCTGGTTAATTGGGCTTGGTTTGAAAGCTGGAAGTGTAGCACTGCCAGCATGAGCTGGAGAGCAAGTCAAAGACAGGATAGAGCTGTGTAATTATCACAAGAGTTGGTGACAAAGGGAAGATTCTCCCATGCAGCAAAGAAGTTCCTGCTCTCTTCCCATCCTGACTCCCATTTTTCGTTAGGGTGAGGGTCTGCAGAAGTGAAGAGTAGTAGTATCTTAAATAAAAACATAAAACTCCTGTGAATATAGTTGGAAAAGGCTTTCACCACTGCATTGATGAAGTAATATGAAAGGAGTGCTGCTCCTCAAAGAGGCAAAGGTAAGTGTCAGATCTGGAGAAGGAGGCCCATTTCAGTTTTAGGACATAAGCTCTTATTCCATGGAAATTCCTTCTAGACACTTATTCAGACCAATGAAAAAGCAAAAAAGTAATCCATGGACTACTACTTAGGCCATCACTTGAGTGTTTCAAGGCTATAACTTAGAGATGTGATTTTCCCCACCCCCCACCCCATCCCACAGAAAACTTGTGATTTTATGTGCTTTTTTATGCATGTATTAAACAAATGGCACAGCTGAATAGCTTTTCTTAAAAACTGGACATTCACCAAAAAGAAGTTTGCCAGCACAGACAATTAGGCTTTCTTCTTTTAACAATAGATTGACTGACTGGCACATTTGAAATGCGAGCGTATTTTTTATTCCTCCGTTCACCCTTTGAGCTGATAAACATGAACAATGGGAAACAGCTGGGACAGGAAAACATTTTAGTTTGTATTTTCAAAGCAAGCAAGAAATAAACCCATCAGTGGGAGCCAGATCACATCTTCTGCCTTAGGGGTAGTCAGCAATTGGGGGGAAAAATACGATCCATATTTTTAATCAAACATTACATATTTATTAATGTGCAGCTGGCCTATTGTGTGCATGATTTTTTTTCTTTAACGCTGTGCTGCGTCCGTCAGCCTGACATTGTTCTGTAACTGACATTACTCTATAAGGATCTGGAAATGCACAGATTTAATAGGAATCATTGAGACAATTGCTTTCTGTATTATTAGGTCTGTGTGACGTAGGTACCATCTGAAATTCAATTTTAGCAGTAAAATAAGATATTGTTCTATCAAGGCAATTTTGTGCACCTGTGATACAGTAAGAACATACACCCCCACCCTCCTATTTTCCTCTTCGCTCATCTAACTTCACGGCCATTTAATGATATGTGCCACTCTTTTGTTAAAAATGTTTGGCCAAATGTATTTTGATGCTTATTGAGATTAAACTTTCAGTACATCTCCCTGGTAGCAAAGGTTGGGCTGTTCATTAGTTGGAGGTTTGGCCTTGTCAGGTTCCATTGACTGCTGGCTAAAAGGATCACTTTATCATCATTTGTCCGCAATGGAGACAGTCTTTATTCAGCCTTGATTCCTCTGGGGTCACAGCTGTCATAACTTCACTTGCTTTATAGTGCAGACCCCAGTTTTGCAATCCCCTTAGGAAACTGTCTAATAGATACAGCTTACCTTAATATAGGTAATATGTTATTTACAAAGAAGTACAAGGGAAAGGAAGGGACAATACTGCTTAAAAACATCCCCCTCCTAACCTACTGCTTGGGATTAAGCATTTGAAAATTATGTTAAATTCAGTTCTCATTTTGAACTCAAAGGGGAAATATACTTTTTTTTTTTTTTCCTGAGTTTTACTCTGATCCTTCTGCTACAAATCTCTAGATCGAACCCTCAGGCCTGCGTTTCCACAGGTGAAAGTTGAGATAACTCTGCAGCTTTTCATAAGGCCTTCATTTGTTCTTATTGTCAGATCCTGTATCTAAAAGAAGTCTGGGGAGTTAAGCTTGTCTTAATTTATATTTGGGGATTACTTTGGTTTCGAGATTTATTGCATCACACTAAAAATGTTCAACACAGAATGTACAAAGATATTTCAGCACAAACAACATATTTCATGCTTTTTTGGTTCTCTTTTCTTTAGCTGTGTGAAACTCCCGCCACCATCCTTGTCACTACATAACAGGATTTTCCTCAAAAACATACCACTACAGTGGGTGCAGGACATCCTCTAGCCAGGTTTCAATGGGAGCCAGCACAAACAAAGGAATACTGCAATTCCCAGATTTCACAGAATATTCTGAGTGGGGAAGGACCTACAAGGGTCACTGAGTACAACTCTTAAGTGAATGGCCCATACAGGGATGGAACCCACAAAAGCTTGGTGTTATTATCACCATGGTCTAACCAGCAGAGCTAATTCCCTCCCAACACCATACTGAGGACACCATTTGCTCCACTCTCAGCCTCAGGCTTCTGGTTGGTTCCTGGGGCAAGCCCTAGGTACACATAGAAACAAGCATGTATTTCAGGCTCCAGAGATGGGAGTGCCCTTTGAAAGGCGACATCTCCTGCAGCGTCCTGGAATGTCACCAGTGGAGTGAGTACATCTTCTGTACCAATATTTTATATGCTGAAAACTATAATTTAATTCAACTTGAAACAATAAGTCTGAGTCTAAACTTCAGGAGGCAAGCTGTACTTTCCTTTCCATTTGTGGAAGTTCGTGGAAGCTCAGATCCACACAATACTCCCACACCTTCCCCTGCAGGAGGATCCAGACACCACATCCTCCACTCTTCACTGACTGGCTATTTCTTTTTCAAACTGTTTCCAGAATGAGTGTCTTTATTTTTGAAACAAAACATATATTCTATCAGTGGCATATTCTCACAGTAGTTTCTTTCAGATTCCACTCAGTCATACCTTGTGTGTGCATTTATGCACTACCATGTGTTGATTTTCCCAGCTAATATCTTAACTAGAAGTTGATTTTCATTTTAGCTTCTAATTCAATGCCACAACTGATTGCACTGCAATATCTTAATTACAGTTGGAGGTTGATAAGTAAACAATCCATAATGCTGTGGAAAGTTACCCTTTATATAGTAGCTTTCACTTATTTTTTATTATTTTTCACAAATATCTTCCATATAAGAAATTAATTCAAGACAGTTATAGAGAAAATACATATTACATAGGGAGGAAAAAAGCAATCAAAAACCCCCACAACCCCCAACTTTTTTTGACTTTTAAAGAATTGCATAAAAACTGGATATAAATGCCTGTTTCTATGTGTACTGCTGCACCATCCATGAAAACAGTCTTTAAGACAACTCATCTTACAAAGGGAAATGTCACTAGATATAGTGTTGATCATTAGGTGTACTACAGTGCATTCGTCTGCTTGTGCCCCACTTTGATTACTATACAGCAAAGATGGCCACAAGCACTCAGAAAGTTTTATTGAGGTTTAAATCTTCATTCAAATGATGTAAAGGGGCATTGAATGAAGATTTAGAACTCTATAAAGCTGCTTGGCAGTGTCTGTGGCAATCTATGCCACATAAAAACTGAAATGCTTCTACTTTCTTATTGAAACATTTCTACTGTAATTCTTTAATATTAGGTAGCAGCCACAGTGTTGGGACATTACCACATCTGGGAGTATTTCTCTTACCGAGGCATTTGCCTGCCATCAATTGTGCAGGATATTATAGAACGTACACACTGTTGATGTCTAGGACATAATGGAAGAGGAATTGTTACTGCAATTACATATTATTATGCTTTTCAGAAGAGAATGTGGGTTCATTCGTGTGAGTATTTTGAACTAGCAAATACCCTAATTACTTACATGTCTGTTATAATCCTAAATCCAGTTGACACATCTGATATACTGTTGCATTTTAATCTGGCCACATGCACATGTACACTTTATGATTTTCCTCTGACCTCCATGAACTGTGCAAACAAGCAACACAAGTGTCTTGTACATTGCCATTGCAGTTTTGGTCTAAGAAAACACCCAGGGGAACAGAGAGACACAGCACTGTAACCAAGTGCACTTTTTTCAGGAACGTAGAATCAGCCTGCGCGAGAGTACGATAAGTGCAAATGATCTGATTATGCTGTAATGACAAATTTATGAAACGAAGAGCGTGTGCATTGTTTCAATTGTCCTTTCCCAACATACCGGACTGACAGAGAATGCGTGGCAAATTATTCACCCATTCACTTAACCAGAAAACAAAGGGAGATGACTAAGAAACATCAGTATTCTGAAGCAGCAATCAAACTGACCCTGCCAAGGAGTGAAGAACGGCAAGCCCAGCCAAAAAGTGCTGCAGTCGCCTCGTTTTGTAACTGCAGGTTTATGGCCAGTGTTGTTTCACAGACTCTCCTGAGGTAGCAAGCAGGGCAACAGAGATAACAACAGCTCGCTGCACGGGAGCAGCATGGTGCCTATGGTATTCTCGTGTTCACACTGAGTGACAGAAAACGCTTGGAGAAAAGATGTGTGCTTTTATAAATTCTTGCTTAATAATCCACTAGAGGGAGCTTATGTATAACCTCTGCTAGGCCAATTATGACAGAGCTCGGTTTTGCATAATTGACGAAGATGAGGTAGTTACTGGGGGGGGGTACCTGCTCTGCTGTTCTTTCTCCCCCTGTCACCTTGGGGCTCAGGAGTGGCATTTTTGAAGTCTGCAGTTCTAACCAAAATAGCAATTTGCTTTTTTCAAGTGGAAGCAGCATTCTTGTTGGCGTTCGGTGAGATTCACCTGCATCATCTCTGGACTCGAGCCTCAGAAGAAGCAACCACTGCTGAGGGAGTTCCTAAAGCACTAGCAAGGCTTAACTTAACCTATCCTCTGTCTTTGCCTATTTCAATTCTGTAAAACAATAATTCCGTTGCTATGATTCCCAAACAGGAAACAGGAAAACTACCTGGATTGCAGATGTTAATTCCTTTTTATTTCAGTAGGACAAGGCTTTCAGCACAATGTTTGCCTGGAAGTGCCTGCTTTCCAAGTGGAAACTCTGTATTCTTTCACTGGGAGGCAGCTGGTACAAAATTTGGTGTCCTTCACAGTATTTGACATGCAAACATCTTCAATTATTTCCTATAATTTTAACTAATAAAAGACAGGTGTATCTGTCTCCTATCAGAAATATGAACTTCAGTTTAGTAGCAGAGATGCACTTGCAATTACAATTCTAGCTAAATCTAGAGATAACACACTTTTAAGCTACATATCCGCACAGTACAGTCTAGCTAAGTAGTCAGATACACTATCAAAAAGCTTATCATAAAACTTGAAATTGCTGTATCCTTTACACTCATTTTGTTGCCTTTTTTTCTTTCTTTTTTTTTTTTTTTCTGTTGGAAGAGAAAACTTATGACTACACTTCAGCTGTCACCAGCTTTCAAGGTTATACTGATAGGAATGAGAAACATATTCCTAATCTGCATACCAATGCATTGAGAATGCAGAGGCAGGCTTTTTGCCATTGAATAGATGATGATAAGGTCTTAAGTCTTTTGAATTTCTTGTGTTGTACTTGTATTATCATATGATTTCTTAAGCTAGGAATGAATATGTAAATTTCTTGCCACTGACTTGCTCCAAAATAATGGACATTACACTTGCACAGTGGCAATTCAGAGTGTAAAATTGATTAATATTTGTTTTCAAAATGACATGCAATGATGTATGGATCCTTTTACAACTTAAATTAATACTTTAAAGAGATGAATGGTCTCTACAGAGGATGTTAAAGTTCAAGCTGAAAAATTTGCATATTTATATTACAACCAACTGATAATAATTGTCGAAACAGAATGTAATGTGGTTCGTTTTTCATTTTAATCTGGTTGTACTCAAACACAGGACCTCATTAACTTCCAGCAACTAATACAGCATTATCAGTCCCCATAAAACAGGCTTGCCTTGAATTTATGAATTTCAAAGACTATTTCCAGTGGTGAATCCCTGTTAAACACTGGGTCAGTCACTAGCATGTGAACTCCATGTCATGTGCTGCAGAAGCATGAAAGTTACCCGGGAAAAGTGCTTGAGAATTCCATGGCCAGTTGCCTACTTTCTGGCTGGCACCTGGAGCCAAAATTAAGGTGTGACATAGACATCTTGCCTTTGATAGCTCATTCAAAGTTGTAATTTTTTGCTATGAATGACCAAAGTTAGTTCCACTTACTAGCTTAGGTAATATTCTATAAAATAAAATAAAAAAAAATAAAAAAAAAAGGACAAGACATCTTTTCTTAAGATCTAAATTTTGTAAAAGGAAATGCAGAGCTTTTGATAGAGTAAATAAGTAAGCTTGGAAGATATTGAGGGTCCAGCCCAAGTAAATACTATTCCACTTGTATCATAAAATAAGTATCCTATTAAATGTCTTAGGTAGTGTATTATAAGTATTTTTGTAGCAGATGTATCAGGAAATCTCTACAGCACATTTCTATAAGAATGGAGAGTTAGCAAGAACCACCATAGGTCTGTAAATTTCTTGTTGTGAAATGGATATTGAATCTTCTAATAATGATGCTTATTTTTTTAGTCCACCAAAAGCTGATGGTTATAAAAAGAAGAGGTATTGCTTACAGTGCACCCTCTTCAACTTTTTCCTAAATATTTCCACATAAGTGCTAATAAAAGGATGGTGTGATTAACTTATTTCTATCAACAAAATTACTTAGGAGAAAACAATAAACTACCTTTTCTCCATCTCATATTTTGACAGCTAATATGAACGAAAATTCCATGGGCCTAGGAACTGACACTGACCCATCTGTTCAAGAGTGTATGGCTGGTTTGGGAGGGTGGGAAAGCAATTGTAACTTTCCTTTAATACTATAACAGCTCCAGGTAACTCGGGACTCAAAAGGGCTGTCTGACAGCTGGCAGTAGCTGAAGTATGGATGCATTTGCAGTCTCCTAACTATATTTCGACAGAGAAGAGGGTAACATTCCTAAACTAACTTCCTGTAGCCCAGATGTTGTCTTTAGGCAAAGAACAGGTCACTCAGATCAGTCCCATAGCTGCTTTGTTCAGTACTGGGAAAGTCCCAAGAGGCTGAGAAAAAGAGAAGGAACACTACAGAAACTCTGTAAAGAAAGAAAATGTATATTTTGCTAATAAGAATAACAAAAACTTTTATTTAAATTAATTAAAAGCTCTAAATGTCAATACCTAGCATTATAACTATTATTTCCTAAGAAGCCACGCAGATTTCCCATTATAACCTCACAAAAACTGTTTTGTAGATATTCCTATCAGCTGAAAAATACCTGAAGGACAACCTGTTCCAGGAGCAGAGTGATTGGACGTTCATTTGTTGCAGCTTTATAATTCGACTCTTTGGATGCTCCTCACAAAATGAGTCCACAGAATAGGCCAGTGAGATGCCTTGTTGAATTCCCAAATTTGTTAATGAATGAGCTGTGTTGCATCCAAGCCACCACAAAACTTAAAAACAAAATCCAAAAAAAAAGACAGGTAATGTAGTAAAGTCTCTCCTCCAGCACACGAACTCATAGATCCTACATGTCGGGAACTAAATGACTAAATAATTTATTTTTCATTGTGAAGGGAATGTACCTTCCTACAAATCTCTGTAGTGGGACCTGTGCTGTAATATATTCATAATTGACTTAGAAAAATGAAGGAGTGCATATTATGGAGACAATTTAATATCTAGTAGAATATTACCTAAGACAGTGAAAACATAAACGGATCAAGACTTGGTGAAGAATCTCTGAGCAACTTGTTAATAAAATGGCTGAAGAGACAAGATGCTGACAAAAGCAAACATTGCACAGGTGGGGGGAAGGGAAGAGAAAACAATACCCCAAACCAGAAACACAGTATGCAACCCTAAATAATTTATTATCACTTAGCAAAATGGGAGAGTAATTATGGACAGCAAACATTAACTCAGTGCTTAGGCGAGGAATGGAAAAACATTATATATACACAGAACCCCTGATTCATGAACACTTGTCAGTGTTTGATCTCCAACTGCTATTACAGAATAACATAGAGAAAAATAATAATGACAACAATATTTTTGAATGGTTTTCAAAAAATTAATTAGATTAGATTCCTTTGATTAGGACAGGAAAGCTTTAGAGAGAATTTGTGAGGAATCTGCAAAAACATGCTTTAACATGGAAAGGATGAATTGGGAATAAAGTCACCTTTTCTCATACTACATCAGTTAAGGATTAATCTGGGAATCCACAAACCAGAGGGTATATAGAAATATATTCCTCTTTATATGGTTCCCACTTCATTAAAACATATATTCGGATGTTAAAATTGTGTGTGGGTTCAGAAAGAAATTGGAGAAAATTCAAACAAGAAATGTCCATTAGAAATTCTTAAACACGATGCAGATATAAACAGCAGTCCCTGAACTCCAGATTGCTGGAAATAGTAAGACTGCCATGAGGAAAGCTTCAAATCATTGCTCCAGCCTTATGCCTGTTTTTGCAAACATCTGCAGGAGACAGGATGTGGGGCTTGCACAGCCACTGCTGTGCTCCGATGGACTGACGGAATGGCACAGAACAGGAACACAGGAACGTTTGTTCTACTCCAGTCACAGCTCAGCAGATCACTGAATATTTTGGTTTTCAACCCCACCAACCACAATGACAAATTTTCTTACCGTAGCAAAATTCTTTGCCAGTGAAACTGGGCTTTTCCAGCACAAGTTCCAGCAATCCCTGTGAGGCAATGAGGGTGAGTTAAGTCATCAGAAATATATATTTACACGTGGAAATTGTTAGCAATACTGCTCTTCTTTTCCCCAGAGACAGCTCCACTGCAACAGCCTTGGAAAACACATGCACACACACACACACACACAGGGAGAAACAATCAATAGATACACTTAGAAAGCCTGTTATACCATGTTGTGCTTCACGGATTTTGATAATATCAATCATAATTGAGTTAGATATAATCCATCTGACTTTCAGTGTGCCGGGGTCAGCCGGGGACGCAATGCCTCACTTCACATCAATTACCACATATAGGAAGGTGGTGGTAAGCAATTCCATTTGATAGTTTGCAGCTATAAATAATTATATGGCAATAGCAGTAAAGTTGGCTCTTGGGCACAATACAGAATCATGAATTTTCATTTACTTATATCTCAGAAGCTGTTAGACCTGCTGGTTTGAAATGTGAACCCCTGGTTAGGTATATCAGTCTTTCTATTAATACAGTATATGCAGCTGGTAGATGCTTTTGAATGAACATTTTATACTTTCTCTTACTTCCTGAGAATATTTTCAGTACAAATAGGACCACACGATACATAAGGATTGATTAGAAATTGCTATGACAAAGCAAGCTCGGCTTCATTCTACTTTGTTATCATGTTTCATCTTTCATTCAGGTTAGGGCCTATCCCACCCAAGTCTCTGCAGGCTTTCAGTAAGAAGGTGTTTTTTACATGCTGTATAATAAATTCTCAGTGATTTGAAAACAGACTAAAGCAGGTTTATTAATCAGAAGGGTAGCGCAGAAAGGTTGCACAAAAATCAGAGATCTTATTTACCTCCTTGCTTTGCCTGGACACCTGTTCCTTTTAAAATTCTACTCTTTATGACATATTCTGTATTTTAAGAAGGTTAGTCAACAGAGGCAGAGCGGACATAGAGTCAGATCAGGAATAAGGTAGGACTATGGAATGGAGTTTAGCTGATTTAAAGGTGAAGATCCGAAAAGAACCAGGCTGAGGGGCACCTAAGGAAGGCTGGACAACTACAGTAAGAGCAGGATGATGAAGCAGAGAACTGGAGGAATTACAAATGTCCAGTCTTCCTAAACATGGAGGCATCTCTATGGCCCACAAAAACGCAACAGAATTCACTTGAACTTTTAAAAGCAATATGGAAGTGGAGGTTGGGAAGTGTGAAGATTTAGGAGAGTCTGATAATGAGATCATTCATTTGCCTTTGAAAAAACACCAACTGACACAAATTTAATAGTCAAACCTTTTCCTAAAAGTGAGGAATATCAGGGGATGGGGGGCAAGGGAGTCTCCATCTCCACTCCTACATGTGGCAAGGGTAAGAAATGAAATACCCTAATAAAGTCACATTTTGGATGTTTTTCTAGATTTGAACTGTACTGAAACTTTAAGGAATAGCTACTATGTATAAGAAAGCTTTTACAGACTAAGAATTTGGTTCAAAATCACAGCTTCCCAGTACTTGTCCACTGGGAAATTCCTGACACTTCAAAAATTAAGCTTTACACTATCTTAGGAAGTGTGTCTTGTTGAATAACACTTGGAGTTTCTGCAGAACTAACACGCTGTGCTTCAGCGATTCTTGGCTTATCAGAAGGTGGACAAGGCTGTGAAAGTGAAACATACCGGTCTGTGGTCATTTGTTCATGTACCACATACATCTGACCAGAAGAAACCCATCACAACCAGCATCTTCTGCCATACGCTGTATTTCACCATCGATCACAGAACAGGTACAGGAACATTTCATGCTCTCTCCTAGAGATTTCTGTGGTAGAACAGGAGCTAATTTCACTGGTAAGCTTATTTTCAGAAGTGAATATGCCACAAACAGGTGTTGCAGAGCACTCCCACAGAACACTACCAATGTACAGAGATGCTGGGGCTGCAGTTGCTGTACAGGACACAATGACAGGAAGCAAATGCTGTGAAATGGGGCAGCAATGGCTGTGCAAAGCCAGGAAGGATTTAACAGTGAAGAACAGAAAAAAAAATGAACCATCAGCAAGGTGTTACCATGGGATCTACATTCTAGGAAAGCCTTTCTCTTTCTTTCACCCTGGCCTGAAGACCCATTGTGAAAGCCATTAGCATTTTGAACAGTAAGGGAAATCAAAAAATGTCCAGTAACCTGAGAAAGAATTAATATAGGAAAAATTCTTCTAACCAGGAGGAAGATTAAATACATAAATGATGTCATAGATATTTGAACAAGAGTCAATGGTATAAAGAAAAGGCAGATTACATGTGCCAAAGGAATGCATGGTTGTCACTAATACTAGATTAATCACTGCAAAAAACATTTCAATAGAAAAGGGAAGACTTGCTGGATGATCAGGTGACAACTATATCCTTAATTATGATTTGATAGATCTAATTTTAGTAATGCAACCTATGTAAAAGTTATGGATCGATGGATTTGTGAGGCCCAGGTTGCAGCCCACAGAGCAGCATCTTGCTGATCAGAGAAATGGTATTTAGCAGCGTGAATTGAACTGCAATCAACAAGGAGCCTGATTTGTGTTCTAAACTGGTGTTTAGCAGCATGATCTGAACTGCAATCAAGGGAGAACTCATAGCATTTTCTAGGGGGAGCAAATGGATTGTTTCCAGTCTCATTACAGAAAATATGTGTAGCAGCTTAAATTAGATTGGAAAATATCCCAAATTATTTAACATGAGATTTGTAGAAAGAGAACTTTTTCAATATGTGTCAGAGAAAAAGCCTGCATAAATGTAAAAGTTTTAGTAAAAGATTCACTCTAAGTATGTCTTTTATTATTTGTCATATTATAAAAGGAAAAATGTCTGAAGAGCCATTGCAATTTAACAAGTATGTATTTTATGTCTGTTTTTTAACCTTTTTTTCACTAATTTCTCTGCTCTATAACATGCTGCTACACCTGCATGAGTTGTTGTTCATGTTGTTTTCAGCAAAATATAATGCTTCACAGAAAAATCACATCTTGATAAGAAGGGTATATTGCCTTGTGTCATAGGCCAGTTTTCTGATGTCACTGCTCATAGGGCTAAAGATCAGAGCATCAGCTAATAATCCCTAGGCAGAAATATTATTCAAGAATTTGGTGGCCCTTCCATGAACCTGATGCACTGTACATCATCCCAGTTGGCACTGTTTTCCCTGTAATACATCATCAATTTGATATTATATCCCAAAGCTAATATTGCACAACATTGTCACAACTGAATATTTTAACAACCACCTACCATGCTGGTTTTATGCATTTTGTGTTTGTCTCATGTTTTCCTTTCTTCTTCCTCTTCTTCTTCTTCTTCTTCTTCCTCTTCTTCTTCTTCTTCTAACTCAATCAGAGCCAACGGTCAATTTGAAGATCTGGCTACCCGGCCTGTTGCCATACCTTTGCATATTCATGAGTAAAATCTTTCCATATCCACATGGCAAACCTTTCAAACTGTCATAAGGAAGAAATAATCACCTTTTCTTTAAAATCAAACAAAGCCCACCAGAGCTGTGCTCTTTGTATAATAGTTAACATTGTCACTAGTAATCAATTTATTTTACTGGTAAAGACAGTATTCTCATGACAAGTCAAAGACCTTTGGAAACAGTACATCTGTGCCTGCTATTTAAGCACACACAGACACAAAGAAGCAGAATATATTAGAAACAAAAAATATGTCAGCTTGTATAATGGTCCCATTGTTTGCTCTACCAGAGAGGGATTGTGCCATAACATATGACGCTGAATGTGCTTTTCTTGTTCTCCAGCCTTCATAATAAAGTATTTGATGCAAATACTCTAATCACATGGAGAAGATGTGGATGTTAGTTGTCCTTCCTTTCACTGCTATTCCTGCTGCCTCAAGAAATATATTTTTATGAATATTAAAAAACCCAAACAGTAAATTGACGGAATCCTGCTTTAGTGTGTTACTTTTAATAGCAGGTGCTTAATTCACACTTGGCTCAACATGAGCCCCTCTGCCAGACACTGAAGCAACATTACTGCAATGTTCAGAAAATGGCACCTCTCTTGTGGCTTCTCCATTAGGCTGCTGAATTATTTTGTATAGGACAAAACAGGCGAGAAAAGGCACAGGGACCAGCACACACCCTATGCAAATGTATTAAATTGCTCTGTATAGCACTGTAACTATAGGCAGCACTTCCTAATGGGTAGTGCCCATGATTTACAGGAAAAAAGTAGTTTTCCAGAGGTGTAGGAAGAGGTAGAACGGGTCAGTTCATGTATTTATAACACTTCCTCCTGAGCAGAGAAAGTCTAAGGTGCAGCTTCCAATACCCAAAGCGGCCCTAAGTAGGAAGGAGCACACTGACCTTTAATTACACTGCACGGACAGTAGAATTATCCAATGCTACCAGACTTCATCCAGCTCAATATTTCTGTTCCTGCTCACTCATTTATGAAAGCTTGATAAAGAATAGGAAACATCTGCCCACCAGAGAAGGAAAAGGGCAGGAATAACTGTGGAGAGAACTATGGCCTGTAAAATAAGGACTGGAGGCAGAAAGGAGTCGCAGCAGCCTCCATCCTAGTCACACCTACTGCTGCATATCTCGTGGAGGTTTGCAGCAGCTTTCTGGATTACAGAATGGATGGCAGGCAAATACTCTTCTGCTTTCCCTCCCTGGGCACTTACTCATTAATTGGGTTGTTACACATGTCTACTTGAGAGTATTGCACTTAAGAAGCACATGGGGCTTTAAAAAATCCATAGCTTCCATGTTATATTATCAAATTTCATAGGTTTTTTTCCCTGTTGGAAGCCAAAGACACTTCATGTGTGTGTGAGTCCGTTACTGCAGAAAGCCGTAATACACTAAAATCAACTTCAAACCAACACTGGTTAAATTGAACAGACTAAATATTGCCTGCTACAGAATGCAACCAGTATGAAACAACCAGAAATAAAACCAAAGACACAATTAAGGAGGTCTGTTAAAAGTAGCTGATATTATGCATCTAGGTCCATGTGGCCATTAATGTCTGGCATGAGCAGAAGGGGCCTACAGTGGTTTGTGTAAGGGATGAGGCTCCTCGGGACCCATTAACAGCCTCAGCAGCCCTTCCCCCAGACCCTGGACAATGTAACAGAATTCCTACATCTCAAAAGCCCACTCTATAAACAAAGATGAAATCTGAATATTCAAACCTTTGGCCCTCCTGCTGAGCACAGCTGAGCACGCTGCAGCTCAACTTCAAAGGCAAGAGAGCCATGAGAAAGGAAACGAAGCCTTACAGCACAGAGGACTCTCTGGCTGAGCTGTACATCTCTGGGTGTGCTGTTAAACAGCACTGCCATGTACACAGCACATCTTCAGCTTTGCAAAAACAGACTCAACATTTGGTTGTTCTCACACAGGCTCAAATGCACCTAGTTATTACTTTCCTGTTAATTTGCATTTCAAAAGGCTAAGCCAGCTCTTAATATATCACTGCTATATTATAATTTACCGTGGATTAGATAATAATTTAAGCTATGCAGTGGGAGCAGAGGTTACTTTGTGCTGGGAGCAGGTACTTTAGGCCATGGAGCTTTTGAATCCTGGAGCACGTGTCTGGGACTGTGAGAGGACAAATATCAAACTCTACACACCTGGGCTGTGTGTGCAAAGGCCAGGGCTGCAAACTGGGGCTGACCAAGGATGGGAATTCTGGTTGCTGGGGCACAATGAGAGTCACCAGCCAAGACTGATAAATAAAAAAAAACATTCAGGGATTTGGAGATCCAGTTGCAGGTCCCTGTATTGCTCAATTTTGTACTTGCATCTTCTGTATGCCAAATATACACTTAAACCAGTGGCAGTTCAGAAGATAACTACCAGTGGTAGGTCCTCACAACTTAGCACTGTTCTGACTTACCTACTCCCTGTCCCATTCTTCCAAAATATCACCCAAATTGAAAGTTTGAAATTCAGACTGCAAGAAAGTAATATCCTTTTTGATGGAATAGAACAAGAGGACACCTTTTTCTTACTGTGGCTTCTGCTGATGCCAAGGGACTGTATCCATTGTTTCCATCTAGCATTCCATGCAAGTACCTTTAGTGAGGCCTTGACACATTCAAGCTCATCTCTAATGCACAGGCATGAAGGAGTCTAAGGTGCTTCCTTGTAAAAGTGTCCAAGGGTGTCCTTGTTAGAGCACTGCTCCTTTCTGGACGAGTGGCCAGACAGTTCCCACTGAAGCAGGACACTGTAAAGAAAATTAGTCATCTACTCTTTATGACTTAGGACTTTTAAATTGTTTAACTGGAATTGTTGAGATTTTTGCTAGGACAGTACACAGCTTGCAGTGTTTGAAATAAACCATAATAGAAGGTGGCACTGCTGACATCCCTGGCTGAGCTATTAAAAGTTGCAGTGTCTGGGGGTAAGATCGATTTATCTTTTTTCATCTTTTAAAAACACAGCCTGAACTGTAATCTGTTTGGGTTTGGCAGTGGATTTACTTGTTGCTTCTTTTATCCTTAATGGGAACATGCACACACATTTACCTTTGGGTCACTCATAATTTCTGTTCACTCTCTGAGCTCTCAGACTGATCCCTGTTATGCCCTGTTAGCCAGCACTTTTTAATCATCTCTACTGCAAGGCCCATTCTAAAAGATAAAATTACAAGAGCAGTTGTGCAATCTATGCCCAAGTATCTCAATATGCCCTTGTCAGGCTGTAATAGCATCATTCCCTCTCACTGACTGTAGTGGCTGAAGTTTAGATGGTAGCAATGGAAATGTGGGCTGGTAACACATTGATAGGTTCCATTTTTCACTGTCAGTGAAAGCATTTTTATTAAGCAGATACATTAAAAGTGAAAGGTTTTCAAGAACATGCCGTGAGGTGAGTTACAGTTGGGAAAGCCATCTTTACACAGAAAGCAGGTGCAGAAGTCTATTCTCATGGGTGTCTTTAAAGAATATAGATCTGTGATTAACCTAACTGGCCTTTTTATGTCATATAAATGTCATCAAAATCTCAGCATGTATCTGGCAGTAAAAATACCTGGTTGTTATTAAATGAAAAGTGAGGTGATGATGACAGTTTTCCACAGTTCACCACACTGCTTATTTTTTGGATCACTGGTTTGAGTCTGGGAAGAGTAGGAGCAGGGCAGAAATGTTCATTTCAGCCCCAGATTCTGAAAACTTTTAAACCTTAGCCATACTTTAATGAAGAACTTGTATGTATGAATTACACATGTTCACACCTATGTGTGAACTCTGGCACTAAATATCTACTCAGTGAACTGCCTATAGCTGGCAAATAGCTTTGACTCAGTATAGCATAGCTGCAGTGTAAACTGCACCGAAAATTCCTGCAATCAAGAGAGATTCCTTAGCAGAGGTTATTTTAATAAACAAGCCAAAACGTCAAGATCTGACACAAGGAGACTTACAGAACAAGAAGTGAGAGCGTACTCACAACTAAAAATCCTGGGCTGTGCCAAGGAAGAGATGCACCTGGGTTTTTTTTCAGTTGCTGCCCACCTTGTTGGTTTATCCTGCAAAGACTGAACACAACAAATGGAGTGACTTCCAAGAAGCACTACCTCTTTACCAGCTCCAACGCTCACCAGCTCTAATGGAACTTTGAAATCAGTGAATCAAAGAAAAACTTCACCTTTACCTGCTCTCCTCAGGATCCCGAATCTCTCATTGTGCCCACAAAAGTTACCGACACGGTAAGAAGGGAAAACAGTGTCTGGAAAGAAATTAGTGAGATTGCTACTACATAATTTACAGGGAAGCCAAAGCAGCTTTAGTTTGTGAGCTGATTAGTTACTAATGTCATGGTTTGGAGATGATTAACACAGTGATATTATGCTCAGCCAGCCACTATTTGTGCAATGACAGATTAAATATTTATTTTAATTACAATCTATAAACCAATTTTTTTCTGAAGGTGCTGTTAGTATATTTGTAAAGCATGTTTGATGTTAGCTCAGCTGATTAAAAATTGTAGCTAATTAGATTAACAATTTATCACAGTTTTTACTAATTCTAGAGATTTTTGGTAATCCCAGCACACACTGAATTGATCAGATGCCCTGATCAAGCCCTCAAATGAGTCCCAGCACATCAGGGATGGGACCTGTGTCGATGGGAAAACTTCCCGCTAATGACCAGCCTGGTGGACATAAGTGTTCAGGTTACCACTGCAACATATCACTATCCAAATTTTTCAGCCTAGCATGACATAAAGAAACACTTTTTCAGGGTGCGGGTGTGAAGTTCAACTCTGTTCACTTTTTCCTCACAACAGTGTGAGGCCATATTGTTTTTATTTTCCCCAGACTGTTTGACATAAAGCAGCGTTCATCTTTTAACATGACACCCCAATAGTTAGGTGTTCCACGAGGGAAAAGAGATACAGGAAAATCACCTTTCTGATGTGCACAGATTACTTTATTCTAAGTTTTCATGAGATGAAGACATTGTAAAACATATTAATTGCAGATAAGCAATATGTAGACATCTCACATGATATTATTTCTTCATATACCTATTTTAATAAAAACACAACAGAAAAATTGGATAAAGAATAAATTTAATTATGTGTTGCTTTTGTTCTCTTCTCCCTCTGGAGATGGAAAAAAGTAGAAATCAAAATCCTCAAAAGGTCTAAAATTTACTGTTACATTTAATGAGGCCGGTCAAAGCTTCTATTTTTTATAGATTTATTTAAAGCTTTCCCTTAGTCATGGGACATTACAGGATAAATCCAGGCACTTCTACACCCTGAAGGCGGAATGAGAACTCATGAGCACTAATGCAAATGAGGAATATGTCCAATTGACTTCTGCAGAGCTTTATTTTCAAAGTACATAAAAATATGTTATGAAGTAGTTAAAACCACTATGAAATGTCCTTTCTTTTGCTATTAAAAGATGCCTCTATAGCCTCATTTAGCTGTTTTTAGAGAGAAAATATTGCTGGTTATTACTTGACTTATGACTTGGAGTCACTTTTAATACAACTGTCATTTTAGCTTAGCTGCAACTAATATCCACTATTAGGTGCAAGTTAGCTATAGATTTAATGACCAGTTCCTTCCATATCATAGATTGTGAGATTTGATGAATAGAAAATGTGTTCAAACTGAAGGATGATTCCTTTCAGCATTATAAAGGAAAAAAGAAATCTGACAATAAAAGTAAGCCTGTTATATTTTCCTTCCTCTAATAAATTAAACTATTCTTATAAAAAAAAGATGAATTAATAACTCCTGTGTATCAGCATCAGAGAATATGAAAAAAAAAAAGAATAACCCTTTCCCATTTGGACTGTGCTGATAACATTTATTTTTCTCTTTCCATCTGGAAACCCTGTGGGTATCATGAGAATTGTAGCGAAGCTGATTGGGGTCATGTGTGAGGGCACTGGGATCAGAGCCAATGTCACGTCCAGCCTCCTGCAGCTTCAACAGCTCCCAGAGAGAGTGTAAGTACAAATCTGTGGCATATTGGGAAATGAGGGTGGTAACAACTGAGGTCAGTGGCCAGAGTGTTTCAAATAGTCTTGGGAGCAGTGATCGGTTCTTAACCTGCAGCAGATATATTGAATGGGGCTTCAGTAAGGAATGGCATTGTGTCCTGCAGCAATGATGCTCTAATCCTTGTTGCTTTATGAAATTTGCGTATGATCATAGAAATACATGAGACTTACAAATTGCATGTAGAGAGCCCTCTGTGTTCATCTGGCACATGATTTAGAAGAGCAGATCTCATGCTTCTTGTTTATTTACTTGTCTAATAGCATTACTGAGAAGAAAATTAGAATACAACAAAATCAGTAGTTGAATGATAGCAAGACTGAGTTTTCAAGGGCCTCAAAGGAGGGCAAAAGTGACAAAAATCTATAGCAGTGGGAGTAACTATGCATTTTCATGCACTGCTCTTGCAATGTCTTCCTGAGACTGAAAATGCTATGGAAAATGTTCTGCGTTATGCCTCATATAATACAATATTTCTCATTTGAAATTGAAATTTGTATAGGAACTGTGGAACATCATCTCAAGAGCCTGACTGTTTCACCACACGAGTGCTGTGAGCACAGTTACGTACTGACTGCCCTGAGCTTGGGGACATGCTGAAGACAAGACACGTCTGAAAGCCCCTCTCTGTCACGAACTCAACATTATGAACTCAGTGGAATATAACTTCTGAAATGACAGCTGCAAGAGTACATTGTGCTCCTGACTCTGTTTTACACTGCAGTTCAGTAATGGGAGTGTTTGAAGTGACAAAATCTGATTCTTTCCCACCTTGGCCCGAGGGTGTTCAGTGTCCCTTGGAGGAAGGTTGGCTACCAAACAGCAGGAGCTGTATGGGCAGAGGTGCCACTCTGCAGGGTGCCCTCTGGATTCTAGTTTTGGCTCTGCTCTTCTTTTCTTATTTTTACCTTTTCCCACTGAGAGTCAGTGGATAACGTTCCAAGCTCCCTTCCTCCAGACAGGGTGGGGACTGAATCACCAAGATTCATTCACTCGAATCATTGAATCATGTGGCAGGACACAAGAAACTGAAGCCCTGTATTTATTTCAGCCCCCTGAGCGCAGCTATCAACATGTTCTCCTCAGGGAATTTGATCCTATGGATTCCTGGTCCATGGCTCCTATCAAGTATAGGTACGATACATTAAAGCACGCAGATCAGCCAAGATGGCAGCTGCTGTAGGCACGTGAAACTGCCCAGTGTCCCACTAGCAGCAATTAAGGACACCTTTAAATACACTCAACTTCTCAATAGTATTGGCTACAGAAAAACACAAATTCTTTAACTGAGGTGGAAGTGAATGGGTGAGTCATCCTGCAGAGAGGAGGCATTTTTCTAATGAAAATAGTATGAGAGCTTCAACTGACCTTGTGACTTTTCTGGGTTAGCAAGTCTGAGTGACTGGTATCATCTCCAAAGAGGGCATACACCAAATTAATCTTGTCACCATGAAAAGAACAACAATTCAACTATTCATCTTTTGAAAGAGACAAATGTTTTCATCAGATGTGTGTTGGCATGGGGTTCATTTAGGTTATCTGCTTTGTATCAAACCCAACCCTGAAATTAGTCAGGGCTTTTAATGTGCTCTTTCAAAAGATTTGTTATGTGATGGTCACTTTACAGTTTCATAGATATGTCTATAAACATGTGTGGATGGGAATATATATATGCCTATATACATATATATATGTATATGTGAGAGCCCCTGGTGGCCTAGTGGTTAGATCGCAGGACCTTCACCGCTAAGGCCTGGGTTCGATTCCAGCCAGGGATACTTCCCGGGCAGGTGGAGCTCGTTAGCCCTGTAAGGCAATCCACCTACGTTCTAAGGACCTCGCTGCCACCGTCCA
>JAWMRA010000020.1:8723145-8820620 GCA_035584735.1 Pseudotriccus pelzelni
CACCTAAAAAATCCAATGCGCAGGCTGGAAGGTGTAAAGACCTTCCCCGGTTCTTCGTTCGCGAAGACTGGCCATATGTATATGTAGGAGAAGGGAACAGAAATTAGAATCCATACTTTAGTTCACTACCGATCCTTTTCACCTCTCTGAAAATAATAGTTGCCGAAGGAGCAGATCACTTGGCTCTTTCCCCACATCAGCAGCATCACTCACTGTTACACCTCAGTGCTTCAGGAATAGATGAATATGTCTCCTAGCGAGAAGTCCAGTGCCCTGTTATTCAAAGCCAGAGTGTTGTTAATCACATGCTCTCAGCTTGTAAACAACAGTAAAATTAGCCTTCAGAAAAAGATTCTCTCCTGTTAGAATTTTAAACTATGCCTGGAGTTTAAATTGTACATAGACTGCAAAACCATACATACATGTCAAAAATTGAAAAATTCCTTGCAATGTTTTAAGATTTCTTTGTAATAAATCAGATTGTAATTCAAGTATTTATTTACTCATTGGTTTTGTGCGTGAAGTTAAGACAGCTGGCAAATATGCAGCATAGAGTTTATTGCCTAATTCCTAGCATGTAAAAGCAGATTCTAACAGGAGTACAGACTTGAAAGTGAGCACTGATACCTATACACAAATAGTTATAGGAGCAGTACTTTTTTCAATTTGTTCATTTGGTACACCCCATATGATAAATATGGCAAAATTTGAGAAATTACAAGGGCCAAAACATTTTTGACACGCATGGGCCATCTAACTTCAGCGTTCTGGGGAATGGGGTCATCACAAATGCAATGAGCTTCAGACATTTACAAATCCTATAAACCAGAGCAGAAATTTTTCTGTCAAATCTCGGTTTTAGAACCAAGAAAAAATATTTGAAAAAAAAATTGTTGGCCAATTTAAAAAAAATGTTGCTCCAGCTCCTTTGACTTAACTGGAAGTGACATATTATATTATATTGTATTACATTATAACTTGTCAGATATATTTCATCTGACAGCAAGCTTTTGACTTCAGTTGTTCTGTTTGCCCTCTTTACAAAATTGGTCTCATAGTTATGAGAGATCCCTCTGCAGATTATAAGAGATGTCTGATTTCTTCTTACTGGAAAGCACAGTAGCTTCAGTGATGAAAAAGTTTTCATTTTTACAGCTTGTGGTATAACCATGAAAGAGAAACAGAGGCCTCTGAGGGGAGTAGGACCAAGTCAGCTTGCATTGAATGTAAGTCCCATAAAAATGTTTCAGTTTCCTGCTATTGGAAGCTACTGGAACAAACGTGGTGAATCCAGCAAGGCACTGCTGCCCACAGCACCCACCAAGAGGCACGTGGGACAACGTGGAGCCATCCGGGACCTGCTGCTGGGGGCAAGTTCTGCCCCCCTCTCAGGAGCTCAGATACAGCAGAGCTGTGCACTGGGCTTCCTGCACTGCCCATGCACACTCAGGACAGCCAAAATTTTAGATGCCAGCTACAGTGGAGTCAGTTACTAATTTCCTGCAAAATCTGCTTACATTCAGGAGCTGCAGATATCCTATGCTACCACTGTTCTTTTTCTACCTTTAAGCTGCCCTTTTCTAGTCCAGGCTTTTCACCCCTGCTCCTGCTCCTTCGCCCCCAGTTAATATGTTGCATCTTATTTCATGCTGTGACACCATTAGTGGACCCTAATCTCCTCTCTAAAGTAGACTGTTAGCGTTTGGTTGGGGCCACTTATGAGGTCATATGCTCACACAGCACTTATCTGAAGCAAATGCCTTGTAGCTAATCAGGAAAAGGTAACATGCCATCACCCTGCCCACAGCTTCCCAACACCCAAATTCCACTCATTTACAGTGAGAGAAACCCCAAGCAGCCCAAGCTTTGTTTTTCCCTTTTACATGACAGAAGCCGTAGCTCTTAAGTGCCTAGGATGGAATGGGAAAGGAATAAACAATTAGACAGGGCTGCTGGAACAAATCCTCCTGTTTCATTTTTCTTCTTCACTTGTCTCAGCGGGAGTAGTTTTACCTCCTATTGACACCCATTGTGCTCTTGGCTGCTTGCTACGATGCAGCTGTTTTCTTAATGCCTATCAACCCTCTGCCTTTTTACGACACAAAGGTGACTTGTTAATACAAATGTTGTTGAAACCTCAATAACAATGAGCCCCAGTTGTGATCAATGATACTGCACCTTGGCAAGGGAATGTATCAATGCTTATGGATTCATTTAAAAGTCATCTGCACCAGGCTGCCGATTTTTTATTTTAAAAATCTACACATAAGAAATACGACTGCTCTATTAGACTGACATTTCTAACTCTACTGGGTGCAGTAATACAGTATTACAGTCTACTATTTCCTGTGATACCCACTTGGTCTCATATCTACCATTTTCTATCTGCTCCAGAGACTACATTTAAGCAGAAACTCAGTCCTCCAATGAAATTCTCAAATCCCAATTATGCTTAGTCCTCTTAAAAACGTACCTTGATGCATCTTTTCTTCTCCAAAGGTACTTCCAAGGATGAACAAACAGCCACATGATCTCAACCCCCCATTTTGTTTCATTATCAAAACCTCAGCTCAAACCAAATGTTATCACCACCTAAACACCAGCTGAATTGTCTCTGGACTTACTAAGCACTATGATAACACTTCAGAACCGGCCAACACCTCAAAATACCATTGTGTTCAAAAGTAAATATACCATTTTTAGGATGACAGATAGACTGGTTCTTCTTTCCTTTATGGCATCCTTACCTGGATGTTGGTACATCAGTAGATGTATCTAGTGCAAAGTGATATTGGATTAAATGCAGATCAGGAATAATGAAATTGAATAAAGATACCCATATACATAACTGGCATTATGCATAATCCATAGAAGTTGTTGTTTTCAGGTGGGAAACAAGCTTGAGTGAACTTCATTCCTCAAATGTTCTCAGCTCCTGATCAGGGTATTCTAAGTCCTTTCCTACTTAATCCACTCAGCCAGAGACATGATCACTGGACTATGCAAGGATCAGTTTGCCCTAGAGAATAAAAGCTTTTGGTGTTCAAAACATGGAAGCTGAATCATTCAGAAAGTGAGCTATATTGCTATTGTAATTCTAAGTAGAAGAACTATGTAACACAGCTGCTTTATGCTTTGAAAACTGGTTCCAGTGTTCCAGCGTCATATATTCCTCCGGTCCAGTTCATTACACTCGTGCATGAAACTAATGAACGTTACAAATTGAGATTAATCTAGCAAACACACTGTTTCTCATTATGAAATTATTAGGTTCCATTACACTGTTTTAAAAATCCACACAGGGATTAGCTAGAATTTTGACAAGTGTCAACTGAAAAGCAGGAATAGCTGCTAATGCCTGATTTAGAAGTCTTCAGATTTTGTACCTCTGTGTTGTGAACAATAGAGTCTTTTTTGGACCTTTGGTTTGTGCTAGGACTCTGAGTCACTGAATATTTTATGGTGTTCAATGAACTACAGTATGAGTCATTCATGAGCTTTCAAGTATTTTTGGAATTGCGTTATTTTGCTTAAAATTGCAGAAAAATTGACTAGCAGAAGTGATAAAAAATGCACCACTGTAGATTTAATAAGATCATGTGGTGGAATCAGAGCATATACACATCAGCATAAAAATTAATTTAAGCAAAAATTAGGTCCACAAAGGAAATGAGGGATTCAACAATGAATTGTTAGAGAGTTATTGTATTCTGAACAGGACTCATTTTACTGGAGCTAGTTATGGTTGCCAAAAAGTTCTTGCCTCAGATGCTGTCCGTGCTTACAATACTTATTTCCATACTCTGCTGCAGTTTACAATTTCTACAGCGTTCTGCAGACAGGCAAGATTTTTATGAGCACTAACTGATTAAGAGCTTCATCGTAGGGACATCAGACACCATTCAAAGGGCATGACCGAAGCCAATTTCAGTTGGTGAGGTCAGTGAAGAAATAAATCCCATTGAAAAGAGGCAGTCCTACTACAGTTTAATACACAGAGATCTATTTCTAGTGTGAAAGAGTGATTAGTCCTAGATTTACATAGGGATTTTGTACCTTTTCTTCTGTGGTGTTATTGAGGGGGTGGGGTTTTTGTTTGTTTGTTTTAAATAGTGTCTAAACCCACTATATACCATAAGCAATGACTTCAGCATAAGGACCTGAATCATCAACATCACTGGAAGACAGGAAAAATCAACTGAGCTTTATACAAGGCACATGAAGAGCAGTGGAAGAGCTCTGAGTTCACAACCTTGTGCTTATGGTGACCATCCAACACTCATTTTCACACAGGTTCAAACTAAATGACATTTAGTCATGGCTCTCTTGTGCAAAGATCAGTTTTGGCTTTCTAGCAAGACTGAATTAAAGCCATTTGGAGAAATAATGAGAAGGATTGTGTCAAAATCTGGAAGTTTTTCCCCCATTGAGAGCCAAAGTTCTTGTGTCACAAGACTTTGCCTGAAAGGGAAAGTTTTCTTAGATGCATGACTGTGTTGACACTCTTATTCTTGCTTGAGAGTGGCTTTTCATGGTTTTTTTGAAACTCCTTACTAAGCAGTATAAACTAAGTCAAATAAGAATGGGCTCATGGGGCTTCTTTGGATGGAGCTAACAAATTTACACTTTAGTGAATTCTGAACAAGCCTTCCCTGAATACACAAGAAGTTATCCATGGAGAAGTTCACCATTTCTCAAACTAAAGCTTGGTCTATTGGACATCGAATGGACAGATATCCCATCTTGCTCCCTGTGAAGTGAGCAAGAGACAAATATGAAGCTGGCTCCAAATGCTGTTCTCTCTCTCAGTGATTAGGGGGAAAAGGAATCTACATCCAAAGCTCATGAGACTGGCCCTTCAGCTCGTAGTGCACAACTTTCCTAAAATAGGTATTAGTAGAAGGTGTTCAGTGCACTGAACAATTCAAACTAGAATGTCTGCAAATCATCATCAGTCTGACATGGCGGTATAGCACAGTGTAAATGAGGTGTGTTTGCAGGTAAATGTAACATGGTAACGGTAATCTAAACTGATTTTTTCAATGAAAAAATTTGTAAGAACTCTTAATTGTCTTGGTAAAGAAAAATTAGCTTTGGGAAAAGAGTTTCTGCACACAGCTTCACTATTATTGCATTTAACTGATGAAAAAACTGAGGGAAAGAGTTTGTCTGTCACTAGAAAATCTACAAGAGTAAGACTGTCGCTTGGACTTCAAACTCCTTCCTGTCATGCATGAATGACAGGTGCCACTTGCAGTAGTTTTCTATTCTCCTTTCTGAGAAGTTTGAAATGTGCTCCTCCAAAGCAAAAGCTGGCTGCCCACTCACATTCACAGCTACAATAAGTAGAACTTCTGCAAACTTCCTTACCACAGTTCTTGTTTAGAGGTAAATTCTCTCCCAAGTTCTAGAAAAAAATGGCTGCTTAAAAATGAAGAGGCTAATGATAAAGGGGAGGGGGGGGAAGATACTGTTTCTCATTGCTACCCTATCAAAGGACAGCATGAGTTAAATAGTTTTTCATCAAAAGGCAAAAAAAGTAAATAAAAAAGAAAGGTATGTGTGTCACTTAAAGACAGAGAAAACAATTTTTTTTAACATTTTGGAAGAAAGACTGCCTATATTTTTGCTGACATTTTTTCTCTGAGCAGAGCTAAGACAACATTCTCTATATTCTAACAGCATTTGTCTCAGTCAGTCTAGTATATCATGTAATTGTATCATTCAAGCTTGTTTTCAGGTAGCGGTTACTTTTCCATTAATTATATTCCAAGCACACGTATACATATCAGAGCGTTGGGATGTCTATTTCTATTAGTTTAACAAGCCCTGGTATTAATGAGATTGCTCTATAATTGAACCTTTTCATGGGTCCCTTGGTGATGAAATTATGCTAATCTGAATCTGCAACCACAAGGCATCCATCATACTTGATCAAATAGTAAACATCAACAGTGATATGCTAGGAGTGTAAATGTGCCGTTAATTATTACATAAATGAACAAGCTCCATTATTTCATCTTTATATTCCTGCAACTTAATAAAATGGGTGAAGACAGCGTGTATCAGACTTCCACTATGTGGCAGCATGGTCCACTTAACAAGAGAATGAGCTTGTAAATATTGTTGTATCTTGAGGCCTGATATACTCTGTGTATATAAAAAAAGGAAAGAACATGGATATATTTCATCTCTCTGAGTCAATTCTGTGGGAAACAATGATACTGATCAGTTACATATCTTAAAAAGAGAAAAAGCATCTGATTTCCTCACCGCTGTAATTGCTGCTTCTAAAGTCTGAGTGGATTGTGGATCACTAAGTGTTTCAAGTGAGAGGCATATCTCAGACTGTCTGAGGTGGGATGATTTATATCAGCTTCAGAAAATGTTCGTAAACTTATGCAGATAAGATCTTATGTACCTACACTTGCAAAAATAAATGGATTTGCAGAATGCCTGTGTTACTGCAGCATCACTCCTCTGTGATTGTCACACCACACTGAAGGAAAGAAGTAAAAATTTCAGGCTGCTTTTTATCAATAATATGAGAAGGAACAAAATTCTCACAGTGCAGGCATGAACATTAATATGCTTATTTGCCAATGTTTTTCATTAGGTGCATTGTACCTTATAACTATCTGAGCAAGGGCTAAATTTCGAAGCAAGCTGCTTTGACTTTTCTTCAGCAAATAGAGAGGTACACAGAAATTTTAAAAAAGACTTTTCATTTGTTTGAGAGCATTTTAGTTTGACAAACCACAACCCCAATATTTATCCAGTGATCAGAGTATTCTTTCACTGCTGAAGAAAAAATATCTCTTATCAGAGATCTTACAAATATGGTGAGCAAGATATGTGCTTCACTGATGTGAAATACATCAGTGCCAGATGTCAGGAACCAATTTCTAAAAAAACAAGATCAGTTTCCCTTTTAAAATGTGCTTCACTAATTTGTATATAAGCGTATATGTGCTGAAGATATTAACTCTGCTTTTTGACCCAGTTTGACTCATGCTTTACCTCTGCCTTTTTAACTTTTAACTGAACTATTTTAAATGTATTTGTAGAAAATTACATTCTGTAAGCCATTAAGTTATACATTCAATTTATATAAAAATATAGGGATATATATTATGCCTTTTCATTGTCCATTCCATAGAAGAAGCATATAATTCAATAAAGGAGCTTTTGAAAATGTATTCAATAATTTCCAGACAGTTCAAAACAAGTTCTCTGGATTGATACAAGTCCTGGGGCAATGCAACATACAGGACCACAAGCTGTTCACTCCAAGCTAATTCTACTGCTGCCAAAATCAAGATAAAGGTTCTTGTGACAGGACCTGTTCCTGTATTTATGTTACCTCCATAAGCAAGTGAACAACAAAACCTTAGGCTGATTTAACAAATGATCACAAAAAAATTCTTGTTAGGATTGTTTAGTAGATTTCTAAAAACATTCTCTTTGGACTTCTACTGTTTATATTTGTTTAAAAACATTCCCATTTTAAAACTGTCCTAACACTTTTATACAAGTAATGACATAGAAACAAGGAGAGAGAGGACTGGCCCTCCTGGGCTTATCATGTGTTGATTCACATGCTGTTAAAAACATTTGCATTCCTGAGATATTTTTCTCCAACTTTACCAAATTGAATTATTTGGAGATATATACCAGCCATAATCAGAGTTCCATAATACAGAAACAGCATATCAAAAAGTACAAAACCACATTCAGTCTTGCAATTTCTTCCCTTTCCAACATCTGTCAGTGGAAGCACACAAAAAGAGAATGCTTGTGCTTCCAGAAATTGCCATGTTCTGGTGCTGCTTACTTAAGAAGCTTGATATTTAACAAATAAAGCGATATCAGAATGTTCTGAAGATCAGGAAGCAGCACTCTTTCTGCACACAGCCACCTAGAGCAGGGATTTACCCAGACATTTTGTCTATTCAGAATTGCTGCTGGATGTAGGCACAGAAATCCCACCTTAACTTATGCTGGTGGCAAAAGGACTGTAAACGCTCTCTCTCCTGGGTCTCACTAACACCTGACCAGTCAGATGCTGGACCCCGTTCTGACCTTATTTACACCATCACCACTGCTCACTTCAGCAGCCTCACTTACTCCAGTTTCAAACAAGACTAGTGTCAGACACTTTAAGAGATTGTTTCCACCCTTCCTTTTTCTTGTTTTTGACAGCCTTGCCTAGCACTGTGGCTTCCCTCAGATGTGTTTTTGTAACTGTCTCCTCCTGTATCAGCAGCCTCTCCTACTGACTATAGCCACACCAGCCACATCAGGTTCACTGTTCTGTTCACCTGCGAGTCCCAAACCACCCAGAGAAACCCTGTGATTCCAAAAGACTGGAGATAAAAATGTAAAGGGACCTTGAAAACTAGGGGGAGGTGAAGGAGGAGGGTATTCACACCAAGAAAAGTCCCCAACAGTAAACAAACAATAAAACAACCTCAAGTTTGACTGAGTGGATGGGTTTAACCATAAAAAGGCTTTAAATTCCCTCTGTTGCTGCTGGCTGAGGAATGCTGGCATCTGCAATGGCAGGCACTGTTCCTAGACTCATCCAGGTGCCTCCTGGAGTCTACAAAGGCTTATACTGAAATTACTGGGCCTTCACAAAGACTGTCCCTTCCTTCTAGTAAAGTCATGGCACAGCTACCCTAAGGAAAATGGTACTGAGGCACTTGGAAACCTGTCCTGGAGGACAGTCTGCGACTCTCCAGAAACAATTCTTTGCCTTCAGATTCCTTCTCAACTCTTTGTGAGTACAAATGCAGTCTTAAACTTGCTGTCTTCATGAAACATTTTGATCATCTGCACAACATAGGCCAGATGTTGTATGAGAATGACCTTCACTTGTGTTGAATTAGGACATTTTAAAATACTCACACTCTGCTCTCTATGTTTTCAGTGTTAGACAGTCCCTGTTATCAGTGTTCAGTGTCTCCCTTTTGGAAACCTACATTTTGTACCACCTGAGCTTGTCTAATTTCAGCATTTACTAAATTTGCTTCTTATTTATTTTTAGATTGAAGATTTCCTTATCAATGTAGGCACATAATACAGTCCTCTAGATTTCTGTTATGTAAATGATAGTAACAATAAGTCATAAGTTTTGTATGATACAAACCCACAAAGCAGCTTTACCCACAAACAGATTATTATTGAACATTTGTACCAATATTTATAATTAACCTGATTTTATTAATTCCAAACAGCACACTAAAACCAAACATTCAGGATCTTCTGTTCTTGGCATTTTAAAAATAAAAATTCAAACTGTTCTTACTGTTCCTAATTTATAGTCATCAACAGAAATCTATCCTTTCTTCAGCTTTATTTCTGTACACAATGCCTTTGTTACATATCTGTATATATCTTTCAGTAATTATTTTCACTTTCCAAACAACAACAGCAAACTCCACCTACAATCCTACTGCCCTTGCTTTCTTGATATTTAACAAAAGAATTCAAACATTCTGAAACTATGAATGTTTCCATTAAAACCAGAAAACCTTAACCTAATTTACATCTCTATTATTAACGTTATTACTATTTGCAGTCACCATGCAAGTTTTAATCTTGGTAACATATTTATTCTGACTAGATATTCTAACCAGGGGCTTGATTAGCTGCTTGGTTCTCCTGTTTATAGAGGTCACCTATTGCAAGATTTGTCTGCCATTACACTGATCCTTTTCTATGTGAGACCATACATTTTCAAACCATGAATGACAGTGAAACAAGTAAACCCACTAAATTAAAGTAGGCTGCAATCCCTTTCCTTTTCATCCATTCAGGTTTTCCTAAATAAGTTATTATCTGCTATTATAATTTCCCAGTCATGCAAGTCTTCCCACCACGGTCTGGTAGCAACTTTGGTCAAATTTATTATTAGCAAGAAATTACAATCCTTAATTGTTTATTAGAAATCCAGAATTGTTTCTTATCTGTGTATTCAATGTTGGATAATATTGTATATATGATACTTAATTGGTTTCCCTGCTGACAATTATATTCATTTGAATGTCAATTAAGAATGATCATATAACACGATACTGCTTGTTTCAAGTGTATTTCTACCTAAATGAATTCCCTTGTGCCAAGGATATCCCTCTGTACTTTTAAAATCAATATAGCCTTGTTCCTTTTCTGATGGGAGTTCCCAAAACAAGCAAACAAACAAGTACAACCAGGAAAGGCCAGCACTGAAGTTGAAAGCCAGCTAAGGTTAAATAATTAGTGCAGGTTTTCCAAAGTTCATATTACTTAGAAACTCTCAGTCTGACATTTCATGGCCAAAATGCAGATCTGCCCTGGTATTCTGACTCTGACTAATTTATCCCATAAAGCTCGTGACAAACACCAAAACTTGCACACAGATTTGAAGCTTTTAGTCAATTTATAGAAATCATACTCCATACAAAACAATTAGCATTATTGTCCAGACAATCATGAAGCCATAGGAGTGTCAGTTGGAAGGAAACACTGGAAGTCAGTTAGTCCAACCTCCCATTCAGGCAAGGACTGCTGTCAGAAATAAGAGCAGTGCCTTTCTGCAGCTGATTCTTAAAAACCTGCACAGACACCACAACACATCTGGACAACCTGTTCCACTTGTGTAGCCGCATCTGGAATGTCACTGTTAACAATAAGTGAGGATTCAGAACAGCATATTTCAAAGATCCATAAACATCAGAGATTTAGAGGTGGTCTTGAAAGCTAAATGTCCACCTTATTTAGATATGGATGTTCACATCTGATGGGTACAGGTATCACAAGACTTTGGTCCATGTCAGCCTACGATATTAATTTCTATCACAGTCAATATAACCTTTTCAGGCAACTTCAGATGCCCATAACTTCTGATTCATCACCTGAGAGGAAAAAAGAAAGTATCCCTAGTGCCACAAGACCAAAGATACCAGTACACAGCGTTGCGCTGCAGAGTAATAATAACCTGAACTTCCAAGATATTCAAAGTCTTTTGGTTCCTTTTCCAAAACTCCTGAAGCAGATTTACTTTTGAACCCTTCCTAATGTCTTATGCCTGTCAATACTGGTCACCCAGGTTTTTCAGGATGAATACATCTCAATTAGTCCAACGGAGACAAATGAAATGCCTGTGGATATACACATGCATTAAGTAGCTGTGCATGCTCAGAATCACTAAGGGATGAATGAATTGGCCAACCAGAATAAAGCACAGAAATGGAAATCTTACATGAAGGGTTGATGTCAGTGTTTCAATGATATTCTAGAGGGAAAGGTTTTAAAATTCTAGCTGAAAACTTTTGATGGCAGTCTCTCAGAGAACATATATGTATATATATATATATATATATACACACATATGTGGAGAGGCCAAGGTTGCTGTGGGCCACCCTTCTGCCCCAGCAAAACACCCTAAATAGATTTCAGATTGTAAACATCCTCAGGACTGGTATGAAAACACCTACCCCCCTTCCCACACTAGACCAAGCAGTAGACTCTACAGTTTTCAAATATGCAAGAACAGGTCTGATAACTGTTTCCAGTTACATTTAGATTAGCTGGAAAAAAGCTGCCACTGAACAACTTGCTAGGAGAACTCAAATTCACTTCTTGAAAGCCTTCTTGATAGAACCTGCTCCCTTTTCCAAAACACTTGGTGGAAAAAAATAATTGGTAGACAATCCTGACCTGTGAAATACTAACTTGTTACATGTTCAGAACTGAATCTGTTCTTTATTATTCCTTGATTATTCCACTCACTTTTTTGCCTTCCTAGCTGAATTCAAGGTTTCAAAACTTTTACTACAATCATTTAAGGAGACTTCTTATACAGTAAAATGCTCAATGGTCATAGGTTAAATAAGATCAGTGTCAGCTATTGCCGTGCAAAAAGATTATAAACATATGCAGATGGAGTCAGGTACCAGGGAAAATGATTAATGCTGAGAAGGTATCAGCTAATTCTTGGCTCTTTCCTTTGAAAGAAAACACTTTGAGTAAATAAATCATGTAGTTTTAAAGATCACTTCACTTCCATACTTCCTTCATCTTGTAAGTTTGTGATTCCACCTTTCCCTGCTCAAGAGATTGGGGACTTTCTTAATTTCACACAGGGAAGACCACAGCTTCACTTATGATCAAATTCAAATTTGCAAAGCTCAGGAAACAATTAAGTTCAAGGTTATATCCCACTATCAAGTTACAGAATTACTATGTTCATTAACGCAACTATGGCTGCATAACCCCAATGTGGTTACCACTGAAACAGCTCTGGAAAAATGCATTATGCCTTCTTCAAAAAAGGCACACGAAATCTCTGAAGTTCTACTGAACAATTCTGTTTGTTTTTACAAAACGTTTACTGTTTCATAAATTTTACCTAACAGACCATAGAGATAACACTTCTTCAGGCTAAATGAATTAGTGTTTGCTGGACAGATTTCATCACTAGACAGTGGATATAGATTATGTGTGCAAGGGGGTGAACTGAAATCTAATTAGATTTCATTTTAAATCTAGCTGCTGCAATTATGACTTCTGAATAAAAGTGGTTGTTATTTAGCAGGGTAGCCTAAGCAATGCACATAATTATTATAATTATTATGTACCTAATGATATCTAATAGGAGTCAGCATTGTAAATAAATGCTGTAGATTGTTCAGCAGGGTGGCCTGCACTTTGCAGAAAACTAAATAACAAAGGTTAATAAATATGTTTGCAGATGATTGTTTTACAGGAACCCTGGGCAGCACTATCTGTTGGAGATTAGCTACATTAGGACTCAACAGACCAGAAAACATCCAGAATAATAGTCTTGGTACTAGCTTATAGATGCAGTGTATTAAAATAGCTAAACCAAATTCCTTCTGTTCCCAGTTCCTGATTTTCCTAAAGTATAGGCTATAGTGGTTTTTTGTTTTGTTTTGCTTGTTTGTTTTTAATAAGATCATTTAGTGGACATAACTTCTCTAATGCCGTAAATCAGTGAATGTGAAATCAACCAACCAATCAGTTCTTCTGTTCCAAGCTTTTTTAATTCTCAGAACTTAAGAATATAAAACGGATGCTGCTGTTTGAAGTGTGAATTACAATAGCTGCAGATGCTGCCTAACCCCTATTTGCACCGTATTAGCAGAAGAATTGTATTTATGTAATGAAGACAATGTCCACTGCTGATATAGATGACACATTAAAGATTTAAAATTGCATGTGTTTGCAAAGTGCATTTCAGAACCTTCAATTTCCAAAGTCCATTGTGTTTTCAATTATCTTCCCACCCAGGCAAACTAGGGAGAGACTAATCAAGCATAATGTCCTCACATACTTCCCACTATGCCTTCCTTAGAGAGGTCAAAGGGTACTGTCAGATCACGATTGCAGCTTGCTCTGCCATGGGAAACACTGGTATGATTTACAGTTTATAGTCTCCATCACTAAATGTAGCCATTAGTAACAGTATGCTTAGCTACAAAATAAGCATTTATTATTTAAAGTTTTCCCACATGATTTTTTGAGATAATTTTAGCATTTTTAAATTATTTTGGTAGTGGTCAGTTAGCCTTCAGAAAACAAAAAATACCAGCCTGGGGTAAATATCCCAGCAATGTGCTTAAGGCTCATGCATTGATCTGACTGTAAATATTTGGTTTTTTGAATAACACAAGTAATACAGGCTGCAAACGAGGGGAAAGGGTATGCATCTCTCACATGTTAGTAGATGGGTTATTAACTGATTGCTACCCTAGAATAAAAGGGCATAATCCAGACAGTCACTTAACTGCCTCCTGAACTGGAGGTTTGTAGGTCATCACATAAACCTATATCCAAGAGAACCTTCCATCAGAGGTGAGAACTGGCCACCCACTCACTCATCTCTGTGCTGAGACTGCTTGTGTTAAAATATTGCTGCAGGAACACCTTTCCCTAGACCCTGTTGCTCCACCTAACCTGTCCTTCAACAATTCCAGGAATGGGACATCCGCAAACTCTTTGGGCAATCTGTTCCAGTGCCTCACACCCTTGCAGTGAAGATTTTCTTCCTTATCTAATCTAAATCTACCCTCTTTCAGTGCACTGACATCTTCCCAAATCCAAATGGATACTTTCACTACTGTTCTAGGTACATTCATCAGTGCATTCAGGATTTGGTAACACCCTAGTAAAGACAACTTGTACTTTCAACGAAAATCAACTCAGTTTGCCCAATTACCACCTTCAACAATCCTTCCCTTAGCTTCAGATTTTCCTAAATTCCTCATTTGCTTCTACCCACAGGACTCTTCCAATGCCTTTCCCAAAGGGGTTTCTTCAACAGCTCAAAAAGTAGCTGCTTGGCACTCATTATCAGAGCATCTGGGAAGGAGAAAATTTACCTAAGGTTCTGCAGATGATTAAATTTTGTGCACCCAAAAGAATGAGACTTCTAGAACAGTTCAACAGAAAGGTACAGGGTAAAAGTCATCCAACTGATATATGTGCTCTTACCTGCACTCGATTAGTGGAAGGCAGAGAAGCTTAGGAGTTCTGTCCCACTGTGTAACTATCATCCACAAGCCATAAATGTGTAACTAAAATAAGTACATGTGCCTCTGAATGTGGTCCTTTAAATATGTGAACCATCTATCAATAACAATAATGAAATATTGCCTTTTACCTGAGCTGGGTTCATGAGAATCTACTAAAGGTGCAGCTGTCACAGTGAAAGTAATTGGCCAACTGAATGTTACTTTACAATACTAAAAAGGGTTGCAATGCTTTCAGAACAAGCAAGAGGTTCAGTTTTCAATATAGGAATAATGTGAAATTATGAAGTTTGTTCAGCTCAGAAAAAATGTAATTTTTAATCACAATGTTTTTTAAGCCACAAATTGAATTAATTTTTACAATTCATGAATTAAAGATATACTTTGAAATTGAGTTCAGCATCCTAAAAGCATATATAATATATCTATACAGCAAACTTAGGTACTAATGTAAACCAAGTTCTATTTACATTTTGATTGCTACCTCATATCTATCAATTAATGTACTGTATTCATAAAACACAACCTTCAACACCCAGAACTTCCATATATATACATTTCAGGCTCAGTCTCTACTGACTACTTCGTTGGCAATGCTATGTGTGAAGTTAAGTAAAGTACTTCTGTTTTTATCTATCTAAAATGTATTTATCTAAAATTATCTCAATCAATTTTTCTTAGGCAAATTTCATGCTTTAAAAAATACAACCTAACAGAGCATTAAAGCAACGAACAGCAGCCTGGTGTGTACACATTCAGAGACTCAAATGAATCACATCTGAAGTCACAAAACCAATTTTTCCACTGATGTCAGTAATAATTTTGATCCAGAGAACATTTTCCTCATTGAAAGAACAAACAAACCAAAAAAACCCCAAACTATACTTTCCACTGGCCTTAACAGGAGTTTTTGGTACGCATAGCCAACAAATTTGGTCTACCTGTAAGACTCTGGCAATAAGAATACAGGGGAAGTCAAAGGGCTTAAAGAGTCACCCTTTACTCAGTCAATAAAACTGCCCATGAAGAGACCAAACCCCACTTCTTTTCACATCAGTACGATTTCCAAAGTATTATGAAGGTGAACAAGGGAAGCTGAATTGGTGTTAATGTGTTTGACCACATATGACTGATCTGCAGAACAATACAGAATATGCCCCAAATGATGGATTTGATTAGACAGAAAGCAAGTTGAATATTCAGATGGAAAAAAAAATTATCACTAAAAATTGCAAAGGTCTAATCTCTGTTGTTAAATACAAAACACAAACACAAACCAGGAAAGCTATGGAACTAAACTCACTCCTCTCTCTCTCACCCACTTAAATCAGCACTCTCAGTAATCTGAATTCAGGTTATTGATTACTCTAGCTGCTGGGAAGGAGGTGGTTGCTTACACTGAAAGAAACAACTCAGCATGTCGGAGAAGGACCTTTCAGAACAAACCACAGCTCAGCGCTTCAAACTTCTTTAAAGCAAGGAAGATTATTTATTTAAAACAGGTTGAGTGTTTGTACTTTGTTCTGTGTTCAAATCCCTTGATAGCCAGCATGTGTCTTTCCCCTGAAGCTGGTGCTCTGAATGCAAATGGTTTGTTAGTCATGGCTACACTGGGCTATTTAAGCAGATCAGAGGCTGCACAGAACAACACCAGTGTGAAGTGAGGAATAGGAACTGAATTGCCTCGAGAAGCCATAAGGAACTTAGCATGCTAAAACAGGGCTAGGGCATGCATGTGGGCAGTACAGCTGGCGGAGTCAGCCATCACTTGTATGCAAATGCATTGATGAAAAGATTTGTGCCGTGGCAGTGGGTCAGTGCCCACTGGGGTGGATTTCATGGCATAGCCACCGAGCTCCTGAAAGATTGGGTTGCAGCATCTCAGCTGAAAAGATCTCTTGCAGTGATCATTTCAAAATCTGGCACCAGTGGTATCAGTTATACTGGATGAGACTACAAATTTGTTCCAGTAACTAGAGCTTTTTCAAATTTATTGCACATTCCCCAAGGGCCTCCTCCTAAAAGAGGAAGTCTGGTGCACAGTATTGGTAAGCTACATTTGGGAGCTTTGGACTCAAAGCATTCTATATATTTGACAGTTTTCTGTGGAACTGGCACTGCCATGTCAGTGCTACCTTGGCAAATGAACCTCCTCACTGAGGTGCCTCAGTTCCACATTGTGCTGCTCAGGGTAAAGATCACCACTTAATTATAACTCGCTAAAATTGAAATACTGTCATTATGCCTAGAAAAAGATGCTTTCAGGAGAGAGAAGGTTTGTCATTACTAAATTTTCAGTACTAAAGTATTGAAATTTACATTGTTTATCTGTCAGAAACCACTTTTCTACAAACAGATTTCCAAAGTTGACTATAAAGTTGTCTTTTCCTCGTTTCTTTATTTTTCTGCACTGAAAGACTTCTGCCACAATAAAAAACTATTGCAATCAGAACAAATCTGATACTAGGAAATAATTTTTTTGCCCTTACTTAGTAGCTCAGCAGAGGGATGAATGGCTAGTTAGGCTATTTTTATTTTTTGTTACTATCATCTAGAGATGATATTGTTATAAATCCTTTTGAACTTTCTCCTTAAAAGGGCCTTATCAATTAACTTCTGTTTAAAGGCTAATCTCGGCAGCAGCTGGAAGAGATGTAATTGTTCTTTAAACATTATTCAGCTCACAGCAATGCTTATTTCCATCTTATCAATGCCCAAACCTTCACAGAACTTGCTCACAGCATCTCAAACATATCCACCTGTTACGTACAAGTAATACCCCAGTAATAAAGCCACACAAGTTCTTTCAACTACAGAGGATGGGTATTGAAGTTTCAAGCACATCTATATTCACTCTTTGCAGAGACCCTTGCCATCTCATAACGTTGTGATATTTAGAAGATTTTTTTTCTTCATTGTCTCCAAATCTAACAAAGCTGATGAAATATGTAAGAAAATTTCTCTATCTTTGCATTTATTTCTGGTGAATGACAACAAAAAAGAAATAATAATTTAAAAAAAAATTTAAAACCTGAATAAATGTATAGTGATTATTATGAAGTAGTTATCAGGACTAGGCCCTCAGAATGAGTGTACTATCTATGCTCAATTTGTCTCTTCAGGATTTTTCCAGTCATGAAACATGCTGGCTTTCATTGCATTTCCTGCTTGGGTAGGATGGATTACTAATACATTTTCAAGGAAGCAGAGAAATTAATTGAGAATGGTCAGTGTAGACTGGAAATCTAGACTACATAATGGTCTGTGGTAGGAAGGGCAAAGACTTATAGATACCTTCTAAAGGGAATTTAGAAGGTAACATTTTTTATAAGCTCTGAGTAGAACACGTAGGGCATAGAAGGTCTCAAATGAGAACATGGTAAGCAGGGTAGACTAAACACCACATTCAGCAGGTCAGCTGGGCAGACACCTGGATCTTGCTCCTGCTGAAGACACGTGCTTGTTGACTGCACAGTGAAACTTCCTACTCATCCCCAGTGAGATCTCTCTCGTATTTTTACTGAAAGCACAGAGCTCATAGCACTGACCTTCCAAAAAAGTGAGAGGTTAAATTAACCAGCACTCAAAGCGGGTAAAGAAGGGATTCTCGTTAGCAATATATTGCATAGTTATGATAATCAGCTACCCAAGAACACGTTATTTCTACAGCACTACAGCACGAGTGGTGACTTTGGTTATCCTCATCGTTGGGCCTCTCATGTGTTGCATCAGATCAGATATTTAGACATGAGAACTATCTAAGCATTACATACATTATGATCATAATTGTCACTAAAACTGAGTTCTCTTGGTTCAGTTTAGCATAACAATAGCAACCTTGGAATCAATCCAGATTTGGTACAGTCAGTTTATAAACAGCATCCAATTAAACTCTTTGGAATATGCTACCTATCAGTTTCTGAGAAACAGCTTAACACAGACATACAAGACATCTCTTCTTTCACAAACTGAAACTGTACATTTTATCTACAATGCTTTAATTATGTCTCCTGTAACATAACATTACAGTGAACAGTCCTAAAATCTTGCAAGAAATTAAGTGTTCTTTTGGAATTAGCATCTTAGTTTGGATGTATACCAAGGTGCACCAGACCCCATATGCACAAATAAGAAAAATCAGCACTCAGAAAAGTGGAATTTCTCAGAAAATGGTACAGAGGACGTGGTACATTGAGATTCTCCCTCAGGTTTTAACTGAAGTATTTTCCCTGTGTAGTATGAGGATATTTGTAACATAAGTGAACACATGTAATTATTTGTAATATAAGTAAACACATTCAGGTAAGATATAAGATTAAAGGTTTGAATTTCTGTAGCCACTACTGGACCAGCTGACCACAGTCTATTTACCAAGCTGTTAACCCTTGTGTCCTAATCAAAAATAAGACACAGATAACTGTGTTCTATTTGACTAAATAATTTCCACTGTGTTTTAAAGTGCACTATCAAGTAGCTGTGTGATGTTCAGATTTTGGAAGGATATACGAAAAGGCACTGCTCCTGGAAGAAGTGACCCTAAACCTTTGTAGACAGGTTTGTGGAATTTGTAGACAAATTGAACACTGATCTACTTTAGCACCAAAGTCTGTGTACCTTTAAAGAACAAACTGTAAAAGAGTGAAGTGCCCTCAATGAAGATAAACTCAAGAGATGTTTCTCTGCCCTTCCCTATAAGGGAGCTTTTAATTCAAGCTGAAGTCAGTTTGTACTGATTTCATCATGTAATTTTTTGCTGAGGGAAACAATGGGGTCCTCAAATTACCCAAGGTTTATTAAACCTCATGGTCCCACTTCTCAAGGTCCCTCTGGGTGGCATCCCATTCTTCAGCTGTGAATATTTTACTGTTAAAAAACAGATCTTAGGCAAAAGCTACATTAATACCTCTATGCACAAGAAAAGTCACAGTTAAATAATTTGCATACAAGCTTGCAAACTTGCATACCTGTGTCTATTTGGAAAGCTAAATGGCTATTTGGGCAAATGTTGCTGTGGTTGCACACATTAGTGAAGTGAATGTGAGGTATTTGACATAACCTGTGAGTTTCAGAGTAGATCAAAGTGGTGCAGTGAATTGTATGGAGGGGGTGTGGGGAGATGAAAAAAAAGAGTGATTTTAGCAAAGAATTTTGTTCTGAGTGTACAGGAAATTAACATTAATGCTGAGGAATCAAACCTGCCTACCTCCAGTGATAAATCTCAATATGCTATTGAAAACCTTGCAGGATGTCTAACACAGAGATGACCAGGGAAGTTTTCCTGCTTACCAGACCAAGAGATCAGTCATTGATTCTTCTAACACCTTCAGAAAGTACCTTCTTGAACAGAATTCCAAAAGCACTACTGAGACAGCCCTTTCCATACGAGCTCCATTTTTTCTGCTATTTCAATCTCCAGATTAGATCTTTGGAGTCATCCTGTGGCCACTTCACTGACACACTACAACTTCAGACATGCCAGACACCCCCAGCACTCACCAAAGCTGCCTTTCAGGATTTGGAAAGAAGAGATCGTTGTGGTAGGCACAGGCAGAAATAAGGAACAGGCACAGACAACTACAGCATCTTAAGTGTTACTGCCAAGCTACTCAAAAAAAAGAGTCTTATTTCCAGATTAGTTATTGTGAGGTTCCATGACATGTCACCAGTCCTGGTACAACTGCAATAAGGTTATTAGGTAGATATAAGCATACTTAGTAATAGTATTTGATGGCAGTATGGAAAAAAGGGAGCACAAGCCACCAGCAGTGGCATTCGGGGCAAAATGCACCTACTGGTTTCTTGCAATGATTTGTTGAACTCCAAGTCTCACACTGGTTTTTTTTCTTCCAACGGGAAATTCTTAAAGAATAACAACAAAAAGTTTTGTTCCCTTGGAACCTTGTTGCCAATATCTCTCAAAGACTACCACAAAAGCCATCTGGATCTGATGTTTGTTTACAGTGGATGAGAGAGGTGAGAAGAGGCTTATGGCTTTGGTGAGATTTCATGCTTTATGCTCTTCTTGTTGTCCTGGGGATTCTGATATAAGGGCAAGGGGAAGCATTGCTCAGGAGGATGAATGCAACATCATTTTGCCTTTATCCCTAGAGAAGGAGATGATGTTCAGCATCTCACCTCACCCAGGAAAATGCAGTTCCAGTCAGAGGGGTCCCATTGCTGACTTTTTGTTTGAAACCTCAGTTTGTTTCCTCATGTTGCACAGCAATTGCTCACCTCTAAACACTCCCAATAATCTTCTGATCAAGGCTCCTTAGGGATCTTGATTTGTTTCAAAGAAACGTGCAATGGGGAAAGAAGAAGACAAACCCCGTAAGTATGACAGACTGCAGTTTTAGTTAAGTCAACTAGATGGACAGAAGCACCATTCCATGAGGGAATAAACTGCTTTCCATCCAGATGTTAGCACACAGATGGCCAGAACACTGTGTATGAATCATTTTTCAAGCTAGCATCCACTGACAATTGCAACTTGTGTTGTTACTCATTTCGCTTGCAGAAAGAGAAGTCAACTTCAGTGTAGAGGTGCCGGAATTCAGAAACACCAAACAGTTACCAACATGCAGAAAGTAATAGTATGGGCACATACACACGTGGATGTAAATTCTGGAATCTGTTAATATGCTCCTCTCCCTCCTACATTGCCATGGCAATTCTGCTGCCCACCTGCACACCATGTGGCTCTGGCTCTTTAGTGAACGTGGGGCCAGGCCACTGACTTCATTTCACTCTTGCACATTTACACAGCAACACCATGTGACAGATGATCGACTGAGATCAAGACAGAGGAGGAAGATAACATCAGAGTTTGCCTGTTTTACAGCTGCTGACCACCTTTCACTCTTCCCAGAGCTTTGGCCCTCCAGCACTAAAGCAATACTGGACTGTCACAGTCTTCAGTTCCTGCTGCCTGCTACAAAACTGGTAACCTACAACAAAACCTGTGTCTAAGAGAACTGACAGTCATAGCAAATCCCAGCAACCATGTGAACATGCCTTGATTTTTCATTTTCTGATGTTCTGTTGTGGTTTTCTTTTTACTGTTGCACAACCTTTTGTCTTTCTCTCTACCCATGTTCCCCTCACTCAACTGAGAAAAATCACAAGATTGAATTTAATCCCACAAACAACTGCAGCTTTTTTTTTTTTTCCCCTTGATCAGGCAATATTTTCAGGGGGAAAAACTATTTGATCTTTTAAGTTTTAAATAATGTTTTCTTTAAAACCTAAGTCATGTTCAATTATAATTAAAAAGCCCCATTATTAAAAAAAATCAACTGAGTGAAACCAATGATTCACAGGCATGTTAAACCACAGATCTGATAAGGTTGATTACTCTGATGTATTGCCATGTATATAAATACTTGTGGTAACTCTAACTGAACTGCCACCTCTACGCTGCAGGTGTGCATTCAGAAACAGCAGCTCTGGCACCAGAAAGCTCCTCAAAGTGAATGCAGTAAAGTATCACTTTGCTCCCTTGCTTCTGCCTGCAGAGGTCGGTTATTCCAGGCTAGCTCAGAGATCCTGTGCAGAGCAGCACACACTTATATGCTACACTTTAGGACTCAGAGTCGTAAGACTTCAAAACCCAAGTTGCTCAAAAGAGAATACAGGCTTTCCAATTCACATGTATTGCTTAAATTCAGCTTTCTCTTAGTGTGCAACCCACTGTTTTAGATCTCATTCTATACCTTCTATTCCAGTATGCTTTTACTGATGTCGCATTTTGCACCTTGAGTGCTTTTATTAGGAAATGATATCTGCAGAATAAGACATTACAATGAGCTTCTGTTTTGCTAAATATCAAACTCGACACTGCTACCTTCTCTAGTCCTGTGCCCAAAGAGAAAGAAATCAATGAGGATGTTTACTGATCAGAAAGGAGCACTGGGCAGTAGGCTTGATTTGTTCTCTCCACACTTTAAACTCCTGGAATACTACTACCTTAAAAATTGTTTTACTTTCAATTTCTCCTAAGACAAGACAGGTGATGAGAAGAAATTACCTGTGTATTTTTTTTTCACTTCTTACGCCTCCTTTTCTCTCAATTCCATTTTCTCACCAGATTCCCACATATATGAATCGCAGGAAAAAAAAGAAAATAACGAAACCTCCCACTGAGATTGTGAACACACTGCTGGTCTTTCACATATGAAAGATCAGAGCATGTAACCACAATAGTTACATTAGCAATGTCAGGTTTTGCAGATATTAAGTCCCTATTAAAAGAGATTATAAATGTACTGGTAATGTTTTCTAACCAAAAAGGAGAAAAGGAAATGACACTAACAAAACTCTTACAATTCTGACTTGAAAACTTTGCAGTTGAACTCGATTATGTTTAAATCAGGTCTGTAACTGAACCCTACTGTAACTTCTCAAATCTCCGAACGCTTTGGTTAACTTGAGAGCAAATCTTTGTCTTCTACTGCCCAGAATACTACAATCTTCAGAAATACTGCAGAAACTAATACCCAGATGAAACTTCAGCAGATTGCAATCCCTTATTTCCTTATGTGCTTTTTCCTTTGTTTCCAAATTTTGTTCAAGAATTCTTTATCACTCTTCTATAAAGAATTTTGATTAACTTCCATTAACGACTAATTTCTCAGATGTTATATTTTTGAGGGGTTCCATTGATGTATGACAATTACACCAGCTGACAAACAGCCACTGCATTACAAAAGAAATCCATATTTTTAATGACTCCCTTGCTGTCCTCCATGTACGTGTGTATGGCATGACACACAGCTTTCTACCATCTGCACCTCTTCCTTTATAGATACGCATTTTGTGTTATAAATTGCTTGGCTGTGAGGTATCTTGACATTTGACATAACAGCAGGGCTGGGGGGGGAGCGTAAGTGCTGATCATTAGATTATTGTTGAAGTATTCTCTCCTTTCCTCCCCTGCTCCCTGTGTTCCCTGGAGACACAGGTGTTAATAAAATCAAACAAAATGAAAATGGGTAAATTATTGCAAGCTATGAACACCTACATTGTGCCATGCCTCACTAGTTTCCAATACCACCTCATTCTTGAGACAACCGAGGAAAAAGATGCAATTTCATCACGTAGACTGGGTGGTATAAGGAAAGGACAAAAGAAACAAGATATTGCAATCCAAAGGTCGGTGACCCACTCCCTTGTATAATTATAGCACTTCATTTATATCCTACAAATCTGTCTTTGGATGGCTGATAGTAAATTAGTAGCTAAAAAAGGGAAATTTTGAAAATTCCTTAATAACTGGTAACTGAGTTCTAAACCCGGAGCATCATATAAAGAGATGAGCACAACTACCAGTTTGTAATTTCTTTTCTAAAAGTAATTTTAAAAACACTCAAATACTTAGCTCAGATCTAGATCTGTGGCTCACTGCTTTACTTTAGCAATCTTGAAAACAGATTTAATACTTATTCTAAACACCATGTAGATTTTGTAGAGCTTCAAGGGTCTGCACCATTCTTGGGTGTAATATACATCCAATTCCATCTTCCACGATGGATGCACTTCGCACATTTTTAAAATGTAAGCAAAATATTTTTGAGCTGCATTCCTCATTTCCCATAGTCAAGCACATGCTAAACTCTTCCAAGAAGGTTTCATGCAGTAACAAGAGCTGTGTCAAAACACTAATGTTGAACTTTTTGCTAATACAGATTAACAGCTTGTACCTAGATTTGATGGTGGCCCACCTTTAGTAAGGAATGGAGACCATCATTTTTAACAACCTGCTAGCTGCTCTAACTGGAGCAGTACTGTACAGCTCTCTGCAGTGTCACCTGCTGTACTACCAGATGAGCACAATAAGAAATAAATTCTAGATCTGTAGAAGTGATCAAAGAATCCCTTAGTCTGTACTCATTCAGCCTATCTTGCAATGCCAAGGACTTACCAGGCTCACTCTCTCTGAACACAGAAAAGTTTCCCACTTAGATGCAAGGTACTAAAATGCCATATATTATACAGTTCTATAAGAAACAGAGTAGGAGATAATTTTCTCTAAAGGGCTGATGGAACAGAAGAAATCAGATGCTGCCTGTTAAGAATACTGAAAACTTAACTATTAAGGCCAGATACTTGAGAGAGCTACAAGCCCTACAATTGCTGGCAGCCAGTCCCAGGTCACACCCATTTCATTTACACTCTAAATATTGTCCAGAACTTTGAATTCAAGACTACAGCTTCTTAGAAACAACCCGATAAGTTTCCACTTGAAAAGCTGTCTAACTGTATTTATTTCAACCGGACCACAGTAATTAATATTTATGAGGATGAGTGAAAGAAGGATGCTCATAGCAAAAAGGAGATTATGAAAACACAAGAATGTGTGAAGATGCCGATGGGACTGAACAAATGGCACCTGAGACATACACACAGCAGGCCAACAAAGAGAGAAAAGAACAGGACAACAGTATATATGTAGCTGCTTATATAGAGAGGCACAGAAATACCTCTTCTTTGAGCTTTGTTCCACGTGTAGTCCAGGAGAAGTTTTGGTACTTGTACTAAATACATTTACCATCACTTATTTAACAGGTTTATTTGACTGTTACAGACACCACCATCTGAGACACCTCTGATTTCAGGCTAATCAAAGTAACACTGGCTGGCACATGTTAAGTTCTTCAGTGGTAAGTACTAGATCTGTTATGGCTCTTAAATGTGTATGTGTTGCATATTTCTGGATTTATATCTTACATGAATATGACCAATAAAAAGTGGACAGAAGAAGAGAGCTCTGGAAAGAGCTTGTCAACAGTATTTTCAGGTGGAAAAAAAAAAAAGAAGAAAAATAGGTGGGTTTGATCTGTAGAATGTGAAGTGTACAAAGTATAACAATTAAAACAGAAAGGTAGATACTCTGAGCTCATTAAAATTTCTTTTGAAGATGAAAGTCATTAGATTTCAATGAGACCTTGGAGCAGAAGCTCACATTGACATGAGAATATTTAACCTGTAGTCTACAGTGCTCCAAGCAACTGATAGTATGATAAATAATTGCTTGGCTGTAGTAACCACATAGAAGGAAAAAAAGGATTACCCTAATCAAATACAGTCAGTGTGGTGTTGCCTGTCTCTGTGCTCCACATTTCATTCTGAAAGTTTGCAGTTATAAAAACGGAAATCCTGAGTTCCTAAAGAGGAAATTGTAAAGGATTTATTTTCCTGCCACCTCCAAGAAAACTTTGATAATATTCAGGGTCAGTCCTTCAGCTGGCATTATCAGCATAGCTGTGTGGGAGCCAGTGGATCGTTGCCAATTTATAACAGCTGAATGTTTGGTCTTACTACAGGGACAACCTTATTTTACAGTTATTTCCTCTACTCTTTTCTTTTGCTCTTCTCTTTAAATTAGGGTCATTAATAGGCAAACACAGTATTTGTTGTCAGGAATACCTGTTCTTCAAGGTACAGCACTCATATTTTCATGTTAGTGAGTTGCACCAGTGATTAATTCTTGGTTGTATTTCAGTATCAAAGAAAGAACATGCCAGGACCTTACAGTGCCCTACAGATATTTTTTATGTTATATCTGGTAGATAAAGGGGAACTCCCTCCACTTGTGCTCAGAGCTGAAAAAAAACAAATACTGATCTTAACATAGAGCTAAAGCACAGCACAGGTAATAGACCCTCTTGAAAAAGCAGAGCAAGCTTGTCTTAAACAACAATATGATGTTAAACAGTGCTTTACAGTTAGTTTACTGTAAAGAAACGAGGAGGGTATTTTGTTATATTTAGCTGCTGAAAAAATGCTGGTGTACAAGATCACTTCTGTGATTGTTCTGTGGTAAGAGTAGTAAAGACAAGGCCATGACAGGGGGCCACTAGGATAAAACTTTGTCCCAGTCACTGGCAAGTTTCAGTTGAACAATGTGCTCCGCATTTGCAAACACTGTTAAAAAAAGGTTTCACTACCATCAATAAAACCTCCCCAGAATTCAGAAAAAAACTCCTATTACAGCTTTAAATTTTTCAAGCAAATTGAACACTTTTCTGAATATATTCTGAGATAAGAATGTTTTCAAATTATTTGAGAAAGGAAGGGGGAAAAAAGGCTTAAGTATTAGGGTAAACTTAGATAAAATCCTCCCAGTACATCAAAGAGTAGCTGTCACTCTGAACACTGTACATTTTAGATCCCTACCTCAATATAAAGATACTCCTTTGCTGGTTTGTTACTGTGCAGCCCCACAACCAGACTATCTAGGACTAAATCTGAAAACAGAATTCAGGCCCACTGCAGCATTTAATGTTCAGAAAATCCTTTCCCTTGTAGTATTCATAATCCTATTATGTTAAATTTAGCTGGTCAAATTCTGCTCTTACTTGTACTTCACATCTGTCAACTTAGAGTGTACGGCAGCATTTAGCTCAGCACAGGGAGACATTTGATATTTGAAATACATTTTATCTTTTGAAAGCCATACTTTTCCCAATAATAAATGTTGAAACAAAGTTCCCCGGGGTCATGCAATCTGCCTTCTTGCCCACTCAGCTGAAGATGATATTAAGGAGCCAAAATGAGAGAAATATTGTCATTTGCTTATGTAGTGTAACGTGCTTGAATTCATTCTACTGACACTTTGGACACTTTGTTTAACGAGAAAATCAACATGAGCACAGGAGCTCTGAGTACTTCCAGGCTGAGAGCTCGTGACAAGACTGAACTGTCAGCTGAAGGCTCTGTGTGCCACCAGGCTGACAAACACTCTGCACCACAGGCTGGGAGAGGACCCGGTGCCTGGAGAACGCAGACCTTTAGCAGCTGGTAAAACAGTAGCACTGCAGGCAGCTGCTGGCCTTATTTGTCAGACAACAGCTGCAGACATCAAAGAGAATAAAGAGAAAGAAGAAGGTGGAAAGACTGAGGTAAACGAGGACTTCAGTCTACACTGGTTTTATGAAGTCGATGAGTTACTTTTTAATTATAGAAACATATTCTAATATTACCAGTTTGCCTTTTACAAAGAAATATTAAAAATGCTTGTAAATATACACATAGAGCACTAAGTCCTCAAGCAGCCTACTGTAGTCCCAGAGGTTAGAATTAGATGGTTGAGGCCAACACAATCCTTCCCATATAAAAAGTTAGGGATATTATAGTTTGGTCTTCTGAAGCTGTTCCAAACACTTCATAGTTTTAACAGCATTAATTTGATGTGTTCAGTGCTATCAGTTGAAACACTGAGATTTAAATTTTAAAATGAAATTTCACAGATAAAAACTTTAGGATAGTTCTGTCAGCTAGAATACTGGAATGCACATGCATATAACATTATATAATGTCAAATTCAAACGTGCTATCAGAAAATACCAGTTGGTGCATTCAATGCCTTGTTTTTCAATTTGATTCCCATAACAATATCAACAAAAAATTGTCAGTCCTATTTTTTCCCCATTGTATTTTTTAATTTCTAATTGTTTCTAATTCTTCATAGAAGCACTTTTAATTCAGCTAGCCAGTATAATATAGTATGTATAATATTTTGCAAGAGGCAGCTTCTGCAACTGCCTTTATACCCTTAGGCTTTGTGACTTGACGTCATAATGGTCTTGATTTATTAGAAGATAAACCTTTCTCAATGGTTTTTTCCTTTTAAATTGTGAACTGTAAATAACCTATCCAATATGAAAAATGCTAAATAGCTCCTTTGAAATTCTAATGGAGATTGTCTACAGTTATAACACTCACTGCAGAATCCTTGTTGCTGATGCTTTACCTGCATATGTGGAATGCACAGGAATGTAACCTGTACACATATCTCTGTATTGGTCTGCTGAGACACAGAAATTTGGGTTGGGTGCAGCCAGCATGTTCCAAAACATAAAGAAAGATTATTTTGCTGGTTTGGGGGCTTATAGGCTTTTACTTGAATATTCAAGGTAAATATACATATAATATACATATAATTCAACGAACAGTGTCTTTGTCTTTTTCCTTACTGACAAATCTTGAATTATTTCAGTTCCATGGTTTTGCTGGTCCAAGCTTCCCAACTGTCAAATCATCACTGAGGTAGTCTTGCTGCAAAGCTTAGCTCCAGTCAGTCCTCATTTTCTATCAGCCACAGCATTTTCTGCCTATGCTTACACGTTGGTATGTAAAAGTCTTGGCACACCTTGATGTCAGCAGCCAAGCCCAGGTGGAGAGAGGACTGACTGGGCCATGCACCATGATCGCTGTGTTTAGACCTCTAGCTCTGACCACATTAAACTCAACTCCGAGGCAACCAAGCCTTCCTAATTACTCCACTGTTTTCTCTTCCCTACAGGCACCATCTCTAGCACGTTCTGCTACTGAGCAAGCTTGGCTCCACCAGCCTTCATTTATAAGTTATGATCAAAGCTTGTTGAGCTCAGTACCTCTTTTCTCCCTGACAAACTTAACCAAATCCCTTTTCCAGACTTGCCATTCCTCAGAACCCTGCCTGGCTTTTCTATCACCAACCCACTATTTCCAGAATGCCATTAAGTGCTTATCACTTAAAATTTTAAATGCTAATTGCTTAGTAATGAAAACTTCAATTGATTGGAGATTAAACTTTAACTGCTAAGTGACTGTCAGAGTTCTAGTCCATCATAATAGTTAAAATTCACTAATATAACAGTTTTAAATATCCTCAGTATTAAAATGATTCTATACTCAAGTGTGTGAAGGCCTAGATACAAGGTGGTTGTTTCAAGTTTTTCCAGGATTGAACAAAAAAATGTGTGGCTGAATTAGCAATTGCTAATTTGGGATTAAGTAAAATCTCAGCGTTTATCTTAGAAATGTCTAAATTATTAAAAATCATATTCCCCATTCCTTTATTTCACTTGGTGTTCAGGATGGAGACTTGTGTTCTCACTTTGATAGGTTTACTGTTGATTGCCAAAGCTACTGTGTGACCTGAGGAACTTTTCTCACCTTCTAAAACAGCATTCTGATCTAAATTTCCACAAATTTAGAGGAAGTACTGCTAGAAATGAAGCAGCTAATTTCCTGTTATTCTGTTCTTTTACTGCAGGTGTTAACGAAGCTGAATAAAGATGTTTAACACAATGTTACTTGTGAGACACTGGACTGTACAGCATAAAGAAAAGGAAATAAAGGCAAACTGAATTCTTAACATATTAACTAATCGACTAGAAATTGGATTGGACTGAATTCCTCTTTCTACTTTTTAGAAACTGCAGAAGAAACATCATGAAAACATTCAAGACAAAGCACCAAGTCTATACTCCTTAGCATCTCTTAATTGTATTTAATCTATGTTCAAAATCCCAACCCATCTCTTTAAGATCTCTTTCATGTCACAAGAGTTTTGCAGAGGGTTTGGACAGTGTTCCCAAACACAGAACAAGTATGGTTTCTTTTGCTTTTACCTTCAGGGCCACAATATGAGAAGCTTCTGGCACTCTGACGTTCTGTCACTTTTTAATGCAAACTCTGGAAGTTCACGGACACAACGCTGCACAATCTGAGGAAGATAAATCACAGTTACTTCAAGCCAGCTGACAGCAGTTTAAGCAGCTGCAATCATCAACCACCAAGGGAGTTTCTTCTTTTATCTTACTAAATGCAAAAGTATAGCAGGAACTGGTAATATCACTGGACTATCAGGAGTCCTGCTTTTACATAAATATCAGCAAGCGGTAAGTAAATTCTGTTGACGAAATGTAATAAAACAAAGACGGTTTCAAATATGACCATTCCCTGATGCATTCTGCAGCCCCGTCTTACTCACTTATTGCATGCTGCTGAGATTATAAGGTTTGCTTTTATCTGTCAGAAATCAATATTTCAAACATCGGATAAAAGAGGAAATTGAACTGGGAATAGGCTGAAGTGCTGTAAAAACTACAAAGCACAATTATCAAAAAGCACTTAAAGTACTTAATAGGACACACATATAAAAATGCTCAAATTAATGTCAGGGAACTATAATGAGAACTTTTTCTATGCTTTTTGATCCAAATGCAATGTAATTCGAGTGCAGCCTGGTCAGTCAATACAGTTTTCAATTTATATGAAACCCTAAGGATTTCTAGCAATCCATTTGCTAGAACTGAACCATTACATATGATTGGTTAATATTTCAATTTATTGAAAATACATTATTTTGTGTAAAGTGTTTAAGTTGTTGAGGTTTAATCATTACAAACAGTTATGATAAAAATAGATCTTTGGATAAACAAAGGCCTCACAGTCAAGCTTTTAATAAATACTAGTATAACTAGAAAATTGGATTTTAAAAGGAATAGATGTAAGGAAAAGCTGCAGATATGGGGTGGTGAGATGAGAAGGAAATGTTGTATAGAACAGATCTTTATCAGCACACATTTAGCTGAGAAGGAACCTCTTTGAAAAATGCTGGAAACCATAGTTATTTTATGCAAAAAACCCACCCTCACTATTAACGTTAGTACATTCCCCTTACATTTATATATTCATTTATCATCTTTAATGCTATTGAGCTGGAGGTCTTTACAAAACTATGCTAGATCAGAAATCACTGTAAATGAGTGTGTACATATCTGTATGCACATAGCAGCACCCGTGGAAAACAGATCAAGTGGCTTTAGAAGATTTGACAGGAAATATGAAGAACTTCAACACACAGAGGGATTATAGCTATGATTTCAGCAACCAAGATGCACCTTAACTAAATGGCTGTGTCAAACTCTTTCCTAACCTACACCCTATGTTTTTAATAAGGAACAAGAAGGGACTCTTGGAAACCTTTCTTTGTGGAAAGTCATTCTTAACGTTTACTTTTACACTTAAAAGACAACACTTCTTTCATATGAAGGAACCTTAGATAAATCACAATTAAAATGTGCTTCTTATTGGAACTACACCAAAATCCCTGAACTATGGATCAGACTTATATTTCCACTAGCAAACTGTTTCATTAGCCAAACACCTTCCCACCACCTTTACTCAGTATAGTTTTGAGCCTAATCCAGTACAACCTCTTGGTTAATACACGTACTTCCTCTGTCATCTAGGCTAAGTCTTCTGTTGCTTCTTCCATTTTCAAGATGCAAAATTGAATTTCAGTCCCTAGAATCCTAATTTGGGTCAAAATTCACTGCTTTAAATTCATCTTCCCTATCCTTTACATTTTTTCTTATATATTTTCTTTTCCTGCCTATCTCCTTATTAGTCTGTATCACTCCCACCCCCATAATATATCTACTTTCTGGATCTCACTTTTCCTTTAATACCTGTAAGAAATTCCATGAGCTGCTAGAATTAAGTGTGGAAGGAAATGTGAAAAAAGAGTAATATTACACACAAATGGCTATTTGTATCATGTGTTTAACAGCAATTTAAATACATAAACAAAGAACAAAGTATGCACAAGCCATGCAAAAATAATGTATATGCATACACAAAAAGGAAACTGAATAAAAAGCCAGAAATGTATCCATGGTTTCAAATATAACATGTTTGCTGTCTCCCAGTGTGGCACTTATATTTTCACAGTTACACATTATATAAATCATGTAACTGCTGGTTACTCATGAAGTTGGATAAAGCAAAACCAAAATGGGCCAAACCCTGTAATCCAAACCCTGATACGCAACACAGAAGTTTTGTTTGACTAATAGAAATAAACATTGAGAGTTGGGACAAGTGTATCTGTATCATTTCAGACAGCTGTTGTTTAACCTGCTCCTGCAGATTTCTGAAGACAGAGACTTCTAAATTTCCCAGGCTATATATTTCAGTGTTTTATTATCTTACTATGATAAAAATTGGGTTGTTTTGTGGGTTTTCTTAAGTCCAATCTAAATCTCTGCTACTATAATTGCAGTCCTACTTCTTGGCGTATTTTATGTGATGAAGAAGAGGTTACAGTATTCCTTTTTGCAACAGATTTGACTTTGTAAACACAGCCATCACACAGCTTCTTTCCAGCACACAGGTTCTGTGAGTAGTACAGTCAGGCTCTGATCTAGACAGTTAATGACTTCTGCAATTCTCCAAGTTAAACAGCACAATAAACAGTCAAAATCTGTCTTCTAATAATTCTGGTCTTGTGTATGCTAAGCAAAATGTAACATGACTTAACTGAGGGAACTGTGAAAGAAATCCCCTAAAAACAGAGTTTTCACATATAAAAACAATTTTGACAAGACTAAAAATAAATAGAATGCTTCAGCTGGATTCCATATTCATTTGAATGGTGTCTTGAGTTTTTGGATTCCCTGAACCAAGAGTGGTTTCCTAAATCAACAGAATAATCAGAGGACATACAACCTTTTCCAAATAGTACATCTTTCCAAATAACAAGGTAATAAAAATTATTTTGTCTTAAAAACCAGTCTGAGTAGAAAACATACTATGATCCGGTAAGGCAATTGTAGTTATGGCACTCATAATTGCATAATGCACTTCACAGAAGCTTCTTCTATTACCCCTTATTGTATTTTTTCCTTCAATTATTAAATTCAGAGGTTTAACATCGAAAGAAAATGCACTTGTCTTTACATGCACTTGAATTGTTACTGCCATTTAAAACTAATCAATGTTTTCTTTAGTACCATAATAGCTTATTTGCAAAGCACCTCTTTAAGAAAAATTTACATGGTATTCTGGAAGTAAACATGTTTCACATTCCAAGAAAAAACTCCCAATAAAGAGAAAGAGGGCTTCGTTCTCATCTCAAAGTTCAGTGCAGCTAAAGCGACTTCAAGAGCTTAAAAAATTGTGCACAAAGGGAGTTGCTACTAGGTTTTACCCCTCTGTTCATAAATAATACAAGGAAAAACTGTGCATTGTACACAATCCTTATATCCCTAGAGAAGTCCAGGAAATTAATTTTCAAGAGCTCAGTATATAAATATAAGCTTTCATTGATGTTAAGAGGAAAACAAACAGTTAAAATCTTATTATTAACCTGTGTTTAAATACACATTCCTCAGAAATTTTATATCACTCCTGACTTGGATGTTCAACTACGTAAAACTCATAGGACACCAAGGTCTCATTGAGTGGTGGAAAGCCCAAGCAACTCCAGTAAAATCAGTAAATGCACTCTGAGTGCTGTTTGACACAAACAGGAATGTTCACACCACTTTTCTCTAGGAATATATGGGAGGTTTTTAAATTAGTCTCTGTAGACTCCTTCAGAAGGAGGTCAGAGAAATAAAACTGAGTAATATTAGTACACCTAATGTCTCAATATCTGCAGTTACTCGACAAACAGAAGTTTTAATGAAGGGTAAACAAAGTTTGCACAAAACTCACGGGCAGGATTTATAATTTCTAATGAAACATGTAAACATCTACTCCTTTAATAAGTACATCAACTGCAGTTCAATACATGCAAACCCCTTGAACATTTGTAAATAGAAATAATATTAAAATGCTTATGCTCAGAACTGAGAATTTGAAAAAGTTTGCCCCATGCATCTTGTTTGGCTTTACTCTGATACCTGTCTGTAGTAGCTCTGCAGAATATTTGGTTCATTAGGGTGACACAGCCTTTTGCAGAATAACAGTTCTGTCTCAGTGACACCTTCTGCTCATGCTTCCAAAGTCTCTACCCTTGCTTTGAGCTACACATTGTTCTCAGTTGAATGTTACTAATAATAGTTGTGGCAGCAGGTGATTTGCTTTCCGATTTTAGTCACGCAGAGGATGCAGTGTGGGGCTGCTCTTCAAAGCTTTGCAGCTTTGGAAATACATCTGAAAATTACACAAGAAGCTCAGTGCCTTAACCAGCAGAGCTGCAGCATGAACTGGGTAACTGTGTGCATGGCTAAGTGCAAAGAGCAGCAGCACAAGGTGCTTGTAGGGTATAGGCCTTGCGGGCCTCCCCTAAATACAGTATATTTTTAAAAATATGACTCTATTGTAAACATAATGAGCAAAATGGATGAATTTTAAAGCAAGGATGCAGACTTTGAACAACAAGGACAAGTTATTCACCTGACCAGACAGTCTACAGAGAGAATTTCTTACCTGTGAAGATGAGAGGTTCAAAAATACATGTATTTGAAGATGAGCCTAGAAAGCAGAATTAGAAATTAAAAATTTGCAAAGTTGCAATTAATAAAATAAGCTGAGTTGAGGAACACAGAGGACCAAGCTTTGCCAAAAGGAAGAAACAGAATTATAATTGAAAGCATTGGATGCAGGGACTGCCACAAAAAACCTATGCCAAACCATTTGCCACCAATTTATTTGCTGCTGCTGACTAAACAGACTAAAGTCTTGATCCTTTGCTAAATTACATGTTTTAGAATTAATCCTGGAGCCTGCAGCAGGCAGGAGATGCTTTATAGGGTGACTTAGAGCAAACAGTCACCAATTACTGCTCATTATTTAATAGAGCTGCTTTAACTCTACTGCAGTTTTGTCCATCACTGGACACTTTCTCTTACAGGTTCATAGTTTCACAGATCTTTTCCTGGGTTTTAGACCTGCTTCCAGAGTATTACACTGGCTGCAGTTGGCCCAGTGTATAACAAGCAGCAGATGGGAGAAATTTCCTGTACAATTTGTCCTAGATGGGCTTTACCAAAAGCATGATTTCTTTTTCTTGTCATCTAGTTATTGTGAGATCCCAGCTGACAAATCTGTGTATATGTTTTCAATATCCTTCACTGTCAGCACAAAAAGAAAATATGCAGCTTATAACCAAAAAAGCTGTTAAATTATATAACTAATTAGTATGTGATGAATAAGATAATTCTGTTTGCAAAGTTAAAAACATGTAAAAGTTGCAATGTAGGGCAATAGGGACTAGCAGAAAGGACAGAGATGACAAATTTTCTATGTATTTTCTTATCTAGAGTAGCCAAGAAATTACAAGCGATTCTTTAAAATTCACTTAATTTTTGCTGAGTTTCATTCCTTCTTTAATGCGATGAGGATGTTTTTCTTTTTCAGTTATTCTCTATTTCTGTGAATGTGATTTTCATTGGTTCATCTCTGAGTTTTTAGAGAAATGTACATAGAACAGCCATGGGAAAGTTAATCAGTTTCAGCAAATTCAAGAAACTCCACTGAATTCAGTAAAGTTGTTTCAGATTTTATTTTTCGCTCTAACTGTGGCAACACATTTTGGTTCATATTCTTCTACAGCATCAAGAATCTGAGAATCAGTAGCCATATTCTATACAGCACTACTTCCTGCACAAGGTTTAAATTGTATTTTTCAGTACACTTGTATCCATGAATTTGGAATCTATTAATTTCATCATCTGGAATGAACAGTCAATATCTTGCATTTGCAATCTGGAAAACAATTTAATAGGGGCCAGCAGAATAATTTTATATTTTATCAGTTTCTTGTATCTAACTGCTGACTATATGGTAGCATCTATTGCATATTGCATGTCCTCTGCCATTATAGAAATCAATTCATTCCCTGATTTCCTTTTATTAACCAAGAATATCTTTCCAGCTGGTCTTTAATTAAATATTTCGTTAAGGATCATTAAGGAATTATAAAAACTCTTTACAGTTCTCACTGTTAATCATAAGCACTTCATTCACAAGGGACTATAAATCTGAAATTTGCCTTTCAGTTTTACTACAACCCCTTTTTAGAATAGTATTGAAAAAATTACCAAAACTACCCAACAAAACCTCCTTCATTTTGAAAAGAGAATTCTCCAATTAAATTAACACAAAATATAAAATAAACAAGATTTTACCTAGAACGTTTAAATAAGGTGATTGAAAAATGAATATCAGGATTTTTCCATTCTTCCTCATTTGTACTAAAATAAAGGCAGCTCAAAATCATCAATTCCCTCTCTTTAAACAAGGCAGAAGGTGGCGAGACAGTGTTGGGTGGATGCACAGCAGTAATGGGTTATGCAGATGTTCCTCTCCTGGGTCACTGTTATGAATCTGATCCAAGACAGCAATGACGAAATGTCAGTGTCACTTTATGGCTTTTAGCATGAAATCCTGACCCTACAAGGTCAATGGCAAAACATCAGTAGTGCCAGGATTTTCACCTTTTGAATCTCTAGGGTGCAAAAGGAATTAAAGTCTGACTCAGCATGCATTGACTTTAATGGGAGTTATACCGAGTTCAAGGTGCAGATTTTTAAAAGTCCTTAGATGCCGCTTTGCTTGTGCTTTAATAATAACTGGATCCTTCAGATGATTCAAACACTTAAAACCATAGCATTAAAACTATAAACTTTTATCCTTAAAGTTAAATGTTCTGATGACACACATTGCTCCACTGCCTGGATTACTGTGCTTCACCAGGCTGAGCACTGGATAAGGGCTTCTTTCACCACATTTATTCACTTCTCTTCCTTCTTTCTCTGAAAGCAAAATCCTTGTCCCAGATGACACAGGGTTCAAAACCTCTTGGATCACCATGTTTGTGGCCCCCAAGAAATTTGGCATAGGTTGTGGCTTCTACTCTGCATTCTTTCTAGTCTACTTAGAGTCAATTCCCACAATGCTTACTGCTACAAAACATGAGGTCTCTGTAGCAGAGGAATAGTAAGACTTTGTGTCAAAATGACTAAATTAACAAAGCAGGAGAAGTCATTGAACACGCCTTCTGGAATGATCAGTTCAAATGAAATTCTTATCAATTCCCTGAAAACAGTCAGAGGTGGCTTGTTATTTTATTTAATTTTTCTTTGCTAGTGGTTGTTTTGTAGGAAGGACATAACAAGCCATTTTAAATCTTACTCTCAAATCTTGCCATTTTGCCTGATTGAACAGGTTTGATTATGAAATGGAAATAAGAATAGAATCCAAATGAACTGTCAAATTCTAAGTGTTTATTCCAAATAGAAACAAATTTCCAACTTTAAATTACTTGTTTGTGTCCCCTCAAAATTCTAACGTACACAAATATAAAAATCATGTCTTGCTGTAACTTATGCTTTCCAGACATATTTCACTTGTACAAATGCACCAGTTCAGGCATCTGTTCCTAGAAGTATTTAGCTATGCTGAAAACCACTCAGGAATTAAACTGGATGAAAGCATGCTGAAGAAGTTGTTGGAGGTTTAATTACCTTTTCTCTTTTTTCTCTTTAGTGGGAGTTCTGAATTCTGGAGGAGTAAAACTCCAGTCTCTACTGTATTGAAATGATATTTTTTTAGCACTCCAATCATTGTCTCTACTTGACTAAGACATTTCTGTGCTAAAGCAGGTGCATTTACTTTTCAAGTATTATTTTACTAATCAATTGAAAAATTACCTCCATGAATGACAGAAGTGCAGACCTTTGGAGTATTTCATTAAAAGGAGCAAACATTAATTACAAATCCAGCCCAACCTTTGCAGACATAAATTATGGGACGGATCTATTTTCTCCACGCTTAATTGCAAGCAGTGACTAGCTCTTTAAATTATTATCTCCAAGGCATGAATGAAATTAGAATGGATTTGATGATATTTTCAAGGCTTATTTGTATCTAAATAACTTGGCCATGCACTATCTAGAGATATAAGGAAAATTAGGTGAAACACCTTTGAGCCTTTAAACTGTGGCTAGCTTACCGTGAAAAAATTGGGGATTGCACAGTGGAATTAGAAAGATCTTAAAGTCTTTGCAGAAAAGGGAGGTCTAGTTACAGGTTTAGCAATGGGATAGTTAATATTGTCCAAGTATTTTTCTTCTAATCCAAATTCTAAAAGTTTTAGGGTTTTGTAACTTTCTGAAGCTTTCACATTTCAGTCAGAATTTTCTAAGCAGTATCTTTCCTGAAAGGTAATATTTCCATTCCAAGCAAAATACCTGTTTTTCTAGTGAAATAAAACATCCTTCCTACAGAATTAAGAAGGTTGAAAATTTAGACTTTTTTTTTAATAGCCACAGTGCTGACATGTTTGTGATCATATCAAAATCTGGAAGGAAAATAAATAAGTAAAGTGCTCTTAGCTGGTCCATTGAAAACTGATTTTGAATTAGGCATGTTTGTTGATACAAATTAGAACTTCAAAGACATTCAACAATGGCCAAATTTTCAAGTGATCTTTTCTTCTGATGAATACATCTTTTTACAGCATATTCTCTACTTGCTATTTTGGCTTTTTAAAATACTGAGAATGAGCAAAATTTTTAATTTGTTTCCATTAGCATAGTCCTAAAACTCAAATAAACAGGCCATTTTTCAAATTACTTTTTGTGAGTTGTTTAAGTTAGGAACATAGAAAAGAGATTTCCCAAATTTCAAAACAAGCTTTACTAAATCTCTCTCTCTACTGAACTCTACGTATACCAGTTTTATAACTCCATCTGTTTTCTAAGGGAGAAATATTGAATAGTAAAACGCGCTTTCAATTTCTAAATAAATTTTTGTTCAATAAATGATAAAGAGAAGGAGCAGAACAAAATGAAATCTTTAACATGCATAAAGCTTAAATAAATGAAAACAAAACTATTTGAAAAATCTCAGCATGAGTCAAAATTGATCTTGAATTTTCTGAGTACTTAAGATACAGAAAACCTCTAGTCCTTCTCTGTTTAAAATAATTTAAAAATTCATTCCCACAGGAAATAAATAGCATTGTTTATATGCAGAGAACAGAAGGTGCAGTTTACTCTGATAACAAGTGACAGATAGAGAATGCAAGGGTTTTTTTCTAATACAGTAATGAAAACAGAAATGCATATTTTTGTAAAATGTATTTAAAGATTTAGATTTTGCATTGGAAACAGAAAGCCTTCTTCTGTAAGAACTATGTTCTTTATATATCACCCAGGGTGTGAACAAATGAGCCCCACAAGACTCCATGGGTACTGCCTGACTCGTGTTTTTACTACCCTTCTACCCAGAAGTTAATAATTTGACATTGCATACTTTAAAAACCAAATAAATAAAATAGATAATGACTTGCTTGGAGTTCAATTGACTTGTGTCATGATACAGTAAATACCAAACTGAGTTCTCATTGTATTAATCATTAACCTGGAAAAAGGCATTAGCTTAAAATGCATTCCTTCAACTATTCACATTTCATGAATGCATTGGTAGATATTTAAACACAAATTTCAAATATGCTGAAGACATAAACAAGTCCAAGTCCCCCCAAAAGACAAACTCTTTTCACCTTTTAACTTTTGGATAGAAAGTTGCCATCCATCTGTTGCCAGAACACCCTCTGAAAGCTCAGCAGAGTTGGATTGTTCGAGGTACAGAGGAAGCCCAAGTCACACAAGACACCATGCAAAGAGCAGGGCAGGGTACCTGTAAGAGGAAAATTTTTCTGATATTTTTTGGAAATTTTCTAAAGCGACAGACTTCTTATGCCCATAGCAAAATGTTTCTGATACCAGGTTGAAGACTCTGTAACAGCATTAGAAGGTGTCTTGGAAAAAAAATATATTCTGCTGAAACATTAGAGATTGGTTCAAATAATTTGAAAATACCTGGTCCAGCATAGAGAAGACTTCATGGAAGAGTGAGAAAACCTATTTACTTGGATTTTGGAAGTATTTATGTTCCCTTTCTTCTCCCTGGTACTTCACCTTAATTTAAAAGTGAGGAGTTAAAGATTGATCTGGAGCTTGGGAAAAGCATTCAAGCAGAGGACCACTGGGGACAGAGTGAACCCTTTAACCATATTGCTTGAGAAAGGTAGTGCTTGGCAATATATTTCTGGGAATGATAATATCATAGGTAACCTATTTGCTCTGGAATCTAAACCAGAGCACCACATTTAAACAAGCTGCATCTAAAGTGAAGGTAAATATATTAAGAGGATCTCTTCACTTACACAGAAGTGGAATGTATGACTTTAAGAGATCTGGGCAAATTCCTCAGACTTAGTATATCAGTCTATTCATGGAACATCGTGTCCTTTATATTTCTTTAGAAAGAAAAACATCAGTAACAATTATTGGCTTTAACACCCAGCAACTTATATATACTTTCTCACATAAGGATGAAACACCTTAAGCACGGTGTGAATCTAACATGAATAGAATTTATAAAATGTAGAAATGTCGAAGCAGAGAAAATAGGAAATTCGTTAAAGGGGAGTTTTAAAAATGAAGATACTTTCTTCATCAAGGGTTATGGAAAACATATGACTGTGATAGAGTACGTACCTTTAATCAGCAGCTACTTTTTTTCCCCTCAGAATACAGAATTGCAGACAGAACTTGGCTTCAAGTTGCAAAAATTGTCAATGGAAATATTGAGAAATGCCTGGTTTATAGTCAAAATGTAGGTATTTGCTTAGTCAGACATTTATATGCGCCAAAACAACATGCATTAATTATAGTTAAAAAGAGCGTGAGCAAGAAGCTGACCAGGGTGAGAATGTGTATCACACCGGGGACCACAAAACAAAGTGGTAAAATGGCAAGTTGTGTGCATAGCTCTACTCTGCACTTTTCTCCTTATTCTCCTCGGTCCAGCAAATCACAAAATAAGGAGTAAGAGCAGCATCAACACCAGCTCCATCCAAATGATTGTGTATGGAACAGGGAAAAGCATCTGTTTAGTGATTCTGAAGTGAGCTGACTCCTTGCTGTGCCACCAGTTCATCTTGGCATATTCTAACGTCGTTTGCTCTTGTGAATAAATATTCTTGAAACCTGACATGGGGGAACAAATTATTTTTATTATATCCACCAGTGTTAACTATTTAAATACTCATGTCACCTGTAAACTGTGAACTACCTTGTGGCACGTTGTGTAATCACTGTGGATTGAACTCTTGAAGGATAAAGATCCAGAACTGTTCAACTAATAGTTCTTTCTCTGACAGAGGAATATGAATAACAATTTATTTTGGCCAAAACAAGCAATTCCAGGTGAATTTATGTTCATAATTGGAGATTTGCCATGACAAACAAGAAGGGGATACAGCTACATGATTTGGTACATTCTAGTCAAAAGTGAAATATCTTAAATCAAAAGTTTCAGTAGGCTTAAATGTTCCTGCTAACCCCTCTATTAAATCTTCATAACAGTGTGACAAGCTAGAACTCATTGTCTTCTAGTTTATTAAAAAAAGGGTGACCACTAGGAAAAATAATATTGGGAAATAAAATTTACCTTGGATTAGTTTCATGTAAACATAAAAAACCAGCTTCTCAGAACCCACATGAAAAACATAATGTAGTTAATATTAAATACAATGATTATGTAACCCATTACTTTTACAGTTTGTGCTCCTGTGTCCTTGATTTCATCCCTGTTTTGCTTATGATTAATGAATTACTCACCTTCAGTACTCTCTCATTTATTTCATACCTCATTATGAATTTGGAAAGGTCAATTTGTTATTTGAAAACAGCAAAACATGCAGGGAAGTTAAACAGTGTTCAAAAATGCAAAGGACATTTTTATAAATAAACTGCTATCTTATTACATCACTTCTTAATAGTTTGCATTTTTAACTGCTTTTGATATATTTTTGTAGAGTCTACATAAATTTTTCCCATAGAATACCAGATGAAGTTTCTCCATGTGTTTTATATGAACATCAGGAGTGTCAGTGAACATTCACAAACACACAAATCCTAGACATCTGCTGTACTTCACTGTCTATTTTAGCTTGTCAAGATCTTATGCCATAATTTTCCATGGCTTCTCATTTGTTTTGCTTGGAATAATTTTACCAGGGTTTGATACTTCATAATGTTATGTGATTATACTGTTAGCATTCAGGTAGGGACAAAATCCAGGCAAGAAAAATTGAGGCAAGTATTTTGTATATAAAGTTCACAATTGCTGAAGTAAACTCCACTAAATTATTTATACTGAAAACAAAGTTTCATACCAATAGTTCACAGTATTCCTTTCTTTTGTTATTGCCATATCCTTTTTCAGTTTTGATAATTATTTTCATCTACAGAATTGGGTACTTGCACAATACTTTCTTGAGCAGAAAAAAAAAAGGCTTATGCGACATCAGTGCTAAATCCCATTCTGTGGAGCACTCAGAGGCACAAACCAAAAGTCCATCTTTTTTCTCAGTTTACTGGAGGTAAATTCCAAAATCATTTGGGCATCACAGTCAGAAAATTAGTTACCAACACACCTGTGATACACTGATAGCTGGGGGAGTAGATCATGGTATCTAGAGAAGCTTAGGGTAACTCCATTTAACAGCCACTATCACAGTTGGGAAGCTGCCCTGGGGAACTTGGTATTGGCCCAGAAATCTCTTGGACAGAAGGCACTTAATGCCACTCACAGCACTCACCTCTACAACTGTGCAAAGCCAAGTCTGTGCAGAGCAGTGGCCTGTGAGGCTGTTTATGGGCTGGGCTACACTCCAGGCTGAACACACATGCCCAGGCTAAGCTGAAACTGGACAGCTAGGTGATTTCTGGCACTGCAGCTGGAGCTGCACATACTTCAATGTGGGCTAATCCAGTCCTGTGGAGTCTTCTCTTTTCCCATCACTTTAACAATCTTGTCCACACAAATGAGGGGAGGTTCAAGTTCTGCAGCAGAGACTGAACTGTGTACAGGCATTGCCTCTAAAGCCCCAGGGACAGCACCCAACTCCTTCTGCAGAAGATAATCTGTGTTATGCCTTATCTGTTTCTGCCTTACAATGTGTAAGCAGCAGCAACTGACACAACTTCTTTCTCCTGCTTTATTTGCAGCTGAATTATGGCTATGTGGTTTATTCAGCCTGGATGCTGAAGCTACATTTGACTAAGAGTAGACCAGGAACCATGGACACTATGAACAGACATGTGAAAATCAAGCCCAACCAACTGCATACTTCTACACTCTGTGCAACATGCATAGCTACTTACAGTGCCAAGTTCAGTAGCTTAAATATTGTGTCATCATTAAAATAGTATCACTGAGCATGGTTATTAACTGCAGGCTGACCTTCAGCTTTGGCTTTGTTAACATTGTAGATTTATGTTTCCTCCCAGCTCCTTCAAAACTCTTTGTACAGTGGATTATTAAAGTATGACTAAACATAACTAAACAGGTTCATATATGCTTGGAACAATTCCAAATCTGTGATGTTTTCTTGGAATTTTGTAAGCATGTTCATTAGAAACCTTTACTCTTCCTTCAACTTCAGTGAAAATTCTACAAGAATCATTGTTCTAAATCATATCCCACCCATGACACAGTTTAAGATCAGTGAACAGACTGTCCTTCAAATTAATAAAATCAAATACCCATCCCAATACTCTACCCTTTTTGCCAAGCCCTGTATTAGTTTTCACTCTGAATAAAGAAGATAACATCTTTACACATGGCAAGTGCAAAAGGTCATAATAAATGGTAAATTTGACATGAGTTATGAAGTATGGGGGAAAAAAAAAGAAAATGGAAACATCCTCCCCCTGAAAACTTCCTGAAACAATAATAAAAATGGAGTTTGTGTTTGTGTAGAAACCAGAGAAAACTACACAAAGCAGGTAGAATATATTATTACGATGTTTGAGTATTATCTACAATATAGAATGATCAAAACAAGAACATATATGCTGGAGAAGAACTGAAGTTATGTACTGATGGATTCACCTCTAAGGATTCAATCTCTAGTACATGGCCTCCTATATAAGCAATGCAAGCATTTAGTCTCCTTGCCTTACTACAACGAGAGTCTACTTCTCAAAGCAAATGCTTAGAGGTAACTGAAATCAGTCTGAAACTTAGCAGGTGTTGCTTCTGTTGCTTGAAGTGCAACTGTTTCAAAACATCATTTATTCTTTTTTATTCTAAAAAGTCCAAGATATACCTTCAGTAACTATCCAGTCTTCATTTTGACTCAAAATGACCCATTACTCTATTGTGCACACATTTCCTTTACATTGCAGACCACTATTTATTGACACTTACCAGGATATCAGGGCAGCCCAAGCACAACATGCATGATACAGACTCGGAGAATACAACAGTGAAAATATCAATGTCATGAACATCATAACTGCAAACTGCAAGAAATGACAGAGGTTCAGACTCTGCCCTAAAGCTCCATGAGGCAAATTCACCAGTAGTGTGACTTCACGTCCAAGCTTAAAATCTGAATGTGTAAACTACAGCTTTGGCACTCTCAGCTAACAGACGCCTGCAAAACTGTGGGAGTTGAACCTCCTGTTCAGATGACTGCCTGCATTTTCACTGCTTTTTGAAGACTAACAACAAGCGAGGATGCAGAGTGAAAAAATGAGGTCTTGGGGGAAGGCAAAGTACTTGCATGTTTAGCACATTTTATAGACAGGTCTGGAATATAGTATGTGGATGCTGCAAGAGGTAATGAGGTGACTGGCAGCAAAGAACTCTGAGCTGGAGCAAATGTGAAGGTAAAACAGAATCGAAATAGTGAACCATCTGCTTTCTAATGAAAACAGCTCTACTTGTCAGCAATATCCAGAAAAAATGATTTCTTAGTTGGAGTGTATAACTGAGAGAAGTAGCTTTTTTGCTATATGAGGTAATACACTTCAATGATATATGACTTAGAAAATAGTGTGGGTTAATGATCTTCAGCTGGATCAGAGAGTAAAACAAAGTAATTTCATAATACTGAACATGATGGATTAAATCATGTTAATACTGGGTATATACATTAAAGAAAATGATCTTTCTGGCATACTAAATGGCAAAATAAAAAGCACTTTTAGTAAGCTATATGATTAATTAGTCTGCCCTTTTATTTATGTACCATGATAAAGTAAAATGTACTTCTTCTGGTTACCTCCTAGGCAATTATTCTAAAAGTTATATTGAATACACCAGCTCATTGTATTGCACCAGTCCATCAGGAACTGCAAGTAGGTCCCTGTCTTTGTTTTAAGTCAGGGGTTTTCTTTATTTTCTCCCTTTCCTGTCCTCCTTGCTAGAGGTTGTTGGGGTTTTGTGTTGTATGTTTTTAAACTCACAGAAACATGAGACTGAACATGATATGTTGATGTATTAAAATATGTAAACATTGATTTGTCTTAGTATTGTTAATTACAGAGAACGCAAAAAATTGCAGTGAGTGAAAAGTTATAGCTCACATGTAATTCAGGCAAATATTTAAATATGAGAATGTAAATGCTCCAGAGTTCATTCAGATTCTGAGCTGTTTCATTTCCTGCCTTCACAATTTAGCTGTGTATCCTGCAAATTTCCACCAAAGGTTCAGTCACATCCAAAATCTTTTACAAAGAAGCTGGAAGTGCATTTTCAAAGGAGATTTCAAATTAATATAAGTCTCAAATTTCAGAAAAAAAATGTTACCTACAGAGGGAGGAATATTATTTTTGAGAATTGTCTTCCAATCTCATTATACGTACTTGTCAGAAATTATGCCAATGATGTAAGACACAGAAGTTTCCTCTAGTACCAGATTTACCTGGAAGGAAGAAAAAAGTATTATTAGCACTAAATTGATTTCTTTCTTAAAATCTTATGACCCTGTAGAAATGGATAAAATGCAGGAGTTAATGAAAAGATCATCTCAATTATATTTAAAAAATACATAATTAGCAAGCTGTTGTAGGTTTTGTATTTTACTAGGGATTCACATAGTTCTTCTCCAGACTGGATTGCCTTAGATGGATGTACTAAACAACACAGAAAAATCTGAAAGACCAGACTTGGACAGTTTTCTAATGTTAAATTCAGAATTCAGGTGGTAAGCGCTTCTGACACAGTAAAACATGTTTTCATAAGGGGCCCAGGACTTACATTGACTTATTCTGTTCTGCTGTTCCACACACTTGCACAGAAAAGTGAATCCTGATTCTTAAAGCCCTAGGCTAAAAAAAAATTACTTTCAAAAAAGAACTAGCTAAGAACCACCCTTTTTTTTTTTTTTTTTTTGATACACTAGTGCCAGACATTTGTCTGCTACAGCAACTGTTTGGAGTGTCTGCATGAAATCCTTGCAAATGTTCTAATTCTGCATTATCTCACACAGAGTCCACCTGTGGATGCAGAGAGTCAGTACTTGCAGACTAATCTTTTGTTTGCAACATTACTAATGCTTTCTTTTTACTTGGGGTTTTGCTTTCTCCACTGCAGCATGAAATCACAGTCAGTATTTTCAGTATTTATTCCACCTGTGCACTTTGCACTTGTGTGCTAGCACAGGAATTGCTCTATCATCAGGCTCTACAAAGGTGCTTTGGTATTTCAGTGGCTGTGAGTGCAGTGAAGGTGCTTTTTCCTCCTCCCATGCTGTCCTACATTACATTCTCATCACCTTTCCAGGTGTACTGTGCAGTTCACAGGCCTCTCGGATTTCTGTTCCCTGTAAAAAAAAGCACATGAATTTTCCTCTTGTCAAAAGTATCTTATATAATACTTTTCTATGATCAACACTCCCAAAAATTGTCCTTTTCCAAATGTTCTTCTTTATTCTAAGGAGGATGGTAAAGGCATTAGCCAGGAAGACTTTTGCATGCTACTCAGCAGTGTCACATCTGTATTACTTTTTTTAAGTGAGCTGATTTGATAAATATTTGCTTTATTTCACCAACTTATGTAGCCTGTAGCTGTTAATGATTGTTTACGTATTTATAAGCAGCTTTTCAGCCTAGAAATACTGGGTGGATACTGCCTAGAAATTCCTATGAACTTCAGTTCATAAATAGAAGAAAACTGGACACCTATTTACAACTATTAAATAAGTTTTAGAGTGGATTTTTTTTTAAGGCATGTGAATTATTAGTTCCCAATTAGATTGCTGTGAGAATATAATAAATGGGTGACATGTATCACAGAGAATGTGTGTAAGCACAGCTTCTTCAAAGTGTCTTAAAGTAACATTAAATTGCTGCTACATTTTAAAATTTGTAGGATATAACACCATAGAGAAGTGTGACTTTAAAATTAGTGTTTGCAAGTGTCTGTGATGTAGGTGAGGCGTTCTAGCAAGTAGATGGTTCTAAACCTAAAATTACATTAATTTATTTGCTGCAATAAAATTAGGCAGATTAGTTATTGTTCAAACTGTTTTGCTACACAAGAGAACAGCTTTTATATTACTAGAAAACCCCAAAAACTCTAGAAAAATGAGCAAAGGTTAGTGCTCCTGTACTCCACTACTGTTGGCAAGACTCAACTAGAAAGGAAAGATATGTATAAAGAGTAATTTTGTCTCGTTAAATGACAACACTAGTGGTTCCTCTTCATCTCCTTAATTCATTTCTTATAGTTTTTCTTGTCACATCCACTTGTTTTATGGCTTACTAACTTGCAAGTTATGGTCGTAATTTATGGTCAAAATTGAGTGGTAGCAAATCACAGAATATTTTCATTGATTACCCTAAATTGTCTAATCTCCTGTATGTTTTTAGGACTTGATTGGGTGGTATTTACTGATTGCCTTCATCTAATTTAAAAATCAATCAATAGCAACAATGAGAGGTGGTGGATAAATCGAGTCTAATGCAGCATAACTGCAGCAAATATCCATCAAAGACTCATTCTCAATCAAATTTGTGGGAAGTTTTAATACATAAACCAAAATGTCTAAAAGCCTTACTTCCAGAGCACATCATTTTAAAATTGTGCTTTGCATCTTATTGCTCTTATGCTGTCTATTTAGGGCAGTTTTCCACTGCTAAAATGAACATATTTCACTACAATAAAACTGTAGCAAACAAGAAAAAAAAAGTCATCAGCTTTGGTTTAAAGGCACTTTGTTCCATCTTCCTCAATATCATCTGTATATAATAATGGAAATTAACATAACATCAGCTTTTCATATAAACTGTGTGCATTTTCTCCGAGATAAACATTCTAATAAGTGTCTTGATGGGAAATGTGTTTTTTACATTGAGAAATCAATTCATTAATGTTGTTCCTTACATTGTTTTTTTTTAAAAGCATCTTTAGTTCCCGAAGTTTTGGACGGCAAACATGAAAGAAGCTGCGTGGAAGACAGTATTCTAATTTCTTGACACTATCAGGGCAAAGACACCTCATGCAGCAAAGAAAACCAGAGAATAAGTGCAAACCTTCTTTTCTTTTCCAAGTGATGGCAATACAAACATAAAATGCTTTCTTTCTAATTTGTCATAAGCAAAAGTGACACAAAAAAAATTTTCTTTTTTAAGCAGGCATGGATCTCCACGTTACATTAACTCTGGGTAAGTTTTCTACACGCATACAGAGCTAAACAGTTACATAAATTGAGGCTAGGAAGATATTGTCATTTAAAGCTGGATGAGGAGCTAGTTCAATAGCCTGGAAAAACAGGTTAAAACTGGCCTCTGTTCTTGAAAGAATCTTATCTATACTTAGGTATTCGGTGCCAGAATTTGCTCAGTAAATATTCTGTGTAGATAGCTAAGGAGATTCAGCTTTTATTTCTTGACAACATGGGGCATATTATGTTAGACTTGTTAGGCAACAGGAGGTTCTGCCTTGCGACTCCAGGTGTGATCCATAACCAGTGAAGGAGAGAAAACTTGGAGAACTGGGGATTTCCTGCAATTTTGCAGTTGTTTGATTTTGAGTCAAGGGTGCTTATTAACAGATCAACATTTTTTTTTACTGTATTTAAATTCAAGCATATAAGACAATAAATATATCCAGGGAACAAACTCTGAAGATAGGATGTAAGAAGAAAAATACATCTATTAAGCAGAACTTTGAAAAAGAAAGCACATATCCTTTTCCTAGATATTAAAAAAGACAAGGATTCTTGATTAACCAGAACCAAAATGCTGAAGTTGCACACATTAAAGCCTGGGAATTCTTTGCTCTCTGTTAACTTTACAGCTGACCACTCTCTGAGACAAGTATCACCACTTGTGATTCTTAATTTTTGCACAATCCAGATGAAAAGACAGAGAGAACCTGTATCATCATGATATCATGGTCATATTTTCTTTCAAGTGTTGAACATGACTCATATTTGTAAGGATTGTTCTTACTAATGGTATTTTCATTCCCTTCTACAATTTTGATTTTTGAGATTACAAAAATGGAACAGTGCTGAGGTATTAAAGCAGGGACTATGAAGCTTGCTATGGTCTCTAACCAAAAGAAAGAAGGGTAAGGCACTTATAAAGTGCTGTTCTGTCTTCAGAAAATAATGTCCAAAACCTTTCAACAGTACTTAAATCACTCAGATTTAAAAAACCCATGTTTTGGTCTGTATTTGAAGAAAGTAAAAGTTATATGGTTACAATCCACCGCCACTACAAACCTAACTGCAGATATGTACCAAACTGGGCAAACACCACAACTCTGGAAAATAATAATTCTGTTCTAATCAATTGTAAAATATCCTTTGTTGCTAAACACTCCTAAAAAATCTCTGGCCCAAGCAACAGATCACAGCACACGTTACAAATATAAAAGACAACCACCAAGGAGAACCCTACCAGCAGCCCACGGTTTATTAAAATTCTGACATTCTGAGATATCTTCTTGCCAAGGGCCCTCTTACAATGACATCTGTACACTTGTCATTACACTGCAGTTCACATTACTTACATAAACATGCCACAGGGAAACCATGACTGATATAATTTTTATAAGATTGAAAGGCAGCCATTGTGATCATTAAAACAAACCTGAGAGAGCCTTCCTGATGATGGAACAGATTCAGTTACTTCTTCCTTCTTTGTGGGTCATTAGTTAAAAAGGGGAAGGTGGGGGAGGAGGGAGGGAAGGCCATATACTGCAGGTGTTTTATCCTTTGTGAGGAGACTGCACTGAGACAAATGATTCTAGCTGGCATTTTGTACACACCGGAGATTGCTTATCGATCCAGATCAGAATATTCAGGCTGGCCCCGGGGAAAAGGCAGAGTATTTTCTGAGGGAGTTAATAACCTGGCAGCTGAGCTGTCTTGTCCAATTCACTGAACCTAGGGCTCTAATCAGGCCAGAGTTTTTATTTTGAGAAATCTTGCCATATGTGTCTGCTAGCTGCCTTCCACTCTATTGGACCAGTGACAGTGATTGAAATGACAGCCTATAGATAGAGCCTAATCAAATTGTTTATTATCAGCCTAAATCAATATGTATAGATTGTTGAAACATCACTGTCATGCCATGAAAAAGTCATACATGCTGCAGGTGTAATTCTAAAATGTATTTTTCCGTCCTAAATTATGCCTGAATTTAACAGAGTAAAAGAAATTAGGCATGTATGAGACAGTGAAAAATATACAGGTTTACACATCTCAATAAAACAACATTAAGGATTAATGTTAAAATGCCATGTTGTGCATTGCTTAAATATGTTATTGTGCTCCCATACAGAAGAGAGGCAGCAGAGCTGTGGGAAAGGAAAGAGGGATCGAAAAGAAAAGTTGTTTCATCTTTTGTATAGAAAGGAAAAAATCTCACAGAGGTCTGCGTAAGCACGTTCTGCAGCACAAATCAAATTCCAACACACCTAATAAGCAATAATCTCTCAGATTTGGGAGAGGACCAGTAATCTTTCTGGTCCAATGGAGCTCACCTGAGTGTATGGATATGAAATTCTTCTCTAGCGTAATCGACCTGAAATGGATAATCTCTGGAGCATTTATGGCCCAACAAGAGCCAACCGCGTAGTTCATAACTTTTGAAGTAGGTCTACTGGCAAAATTTTGCACTACAGCATATGTCCCATGGAATAATTTATTGCCTTGCTCCTCAAAAAAGAAATTTCAAAACTACTTTAAAGTACTCTGGCAAGGCAACAGGCTGTAACCTTAGAGTAAAATATATGTTTTTCCCTGAAGAATGGTGTAAAATAACCTTCTGGTTAATTAATCTTTGCCATGCAATACACTCTTGTTTGAATATCATTTATACTGTGTAATTCTTGGGTTGAGTCAAACATGTAACAATTTTTAGCATTACAGCATATGTGTCAATAAAAATAATATGTTGTAGGTTATACTGATTTAGAGAGGTATTTTTTTATTTTGGATAAATGTACTTTCACTGTGAGCATGGAAAGCTCTCCAAACAGCAATTATCTTTGGCTGAATGAATCTAGGAATTTTCCTATTAAATTCAAAATAAGAATTTTTTCATTGCCATTTTAAGAAATAAAGGTACTTATTCAGCACAAAATGTTAGCATATAAGTCTCTCTAAGTACATGCTTAAGTCCCTCCTGAGTCAGGAAAGAGGTTAAGCAGATGCATATCCTCAAGTTCGAAATGACTTCAGTGGGAGTTTCCCTTGTCTTAAATTCTGAATGTACTTGAAGCATACTAATGGCTAAGTACAGACCATGAATACAGGTGGCTCAGTTTGGCCCTCAGCTGGCACAAAAACAAAATTTAACATTACTTTTAAAGTGTTTTGACTAAAATCCAGCAAAGTACTTAAGCCTACACACAGTGCTGATTTAACTGTCTCAGTTTATAGTTACACTGGTGCAATTTCCTAACGTGGATACAGTTCTGCTAGTATTTGTCTTGGCATAACTTAGCAAGACACTTTTACAGAACTGAATGCCACTGAAAGTCAAGAAGGCCGGGGCAAACCTGCAAGAGAGAAAGCCAAACCCAAGTAAACTGAAAATGCAAAACTGAAGTGGCATAAGAAGGGAAAAATTTGACTATTGAAATGTTCATCTTCAAAACCTTGAAGAGGTGGCATTTCTCAGAACACTTTTGCCAATGTGTCTACTCGTATTTGAATTCATTTCACAAACAGTAGCTCCTTCCAGAAGGTGTGGATGAAATGCCTAGATTATACCTCATGTAACATAGGACCCACTGAGTTGGATATGGTCTAATTGTTGGGTTGAAGTATGGAAAACTGTTTTAGGTTCTGTATGGCATGCAGTGAAATCCCTATTACGGTCTTCTGATTCCGCTGAGAATACATTTTTTTTATTGTTATTTTCCTTTTTGTTAAAATTTAATGCAGCCTAATGACTCAAGACAAAAGAAAGTACCTTTTCTTTTTTCCTTTCCAAAGGACCTTTAAGGAAGAGTTTGACTATCAAAAGGGTGATAAAAATGAAGGAAGAATAATGACCTTTTTATGTATTATTTACAATGCACAATAGTGGTCAACAGTGACACCATTATGCAGCTTCCCAATACTTGTGAATCAGTTATGGATATCACATACCAGTGGAAAATATACCTAATAACCTAGCCCTACTCTGGGAAAGAACTGTTTCTAAGACCCTCCTGTAAAACTAATAAAATTTTTATTTATGCCCCACTTGGACCCTTTCTCTAGGTCCATTCATTTTCTTTTTTGGTTGTTTCTGTTGTGGGCTGATTTGCTTTGGCTTTGCACTAAGTGCTCCTGAGACAATTTCTATGGGTCTATTTGTTGCTTTTTGTCCACCTTACTTTGTATAGACAGCAGATGTATTAAGCGAAGATGCACAGCATACTAAATTCTTATCTCATTCCAAGAACATAGTGCTTCCAAATTAAATTGTTCAAGATGCAAGAAATGGCAGTATTAAAGTCACCAGTACAAACCTTAACCTGTCCCCTTCCTTGCAAACATTCCAACTGTTGCCATTTTTCATTAAATCCATCACTATCTATCAGCATAGGGACACACTAAAAAAACAAACATTAACCCTAAATACTTGTTTTCTAACTGTATTTGAAACTACAAAAAAGAAAAATCTATTTAGTATTTCCAGTGATTGCTACTACACCTTAAGTAATTGCCATAATTTTATGTACAATATAATCCTGCCAAAATTAAGAATAGAAGTTCAGTCTCTAGCAATCCACTATCAGTTTTCATGGATACCATAAAGAATTTAACAGCTTCTCTTTTTGTCACATGAACCACGCGAGCAGTGACTCTAAGATTAAGGGGATTTCTCCACTGCCAAGAAATTAAGCCCCATGTTGAACTATTCCTGTTTCTTTTAAGTTGCATTGGGATGTTGCTAACTAAACCCAGTAACATCACAGCAAACCTTACTTGGGCTCAGGCTCAGAAACTTTGCAACCTGAACATCAAAACTAAAATAATTACTCTTCAAATAAGAAGGGAAAATACAGTATGATATACCCCCATGGCCCACAAAACCTCTACACATAGTACTGTTTCACCTTGGATGCACAAATAGTTGATGCACTGTACAAAGGCAAACATGGCTTGCCTTCCAAACTGGGCTTCAAACCTCATTACATTTAATAGTTCCGTACCCAAATGCCAAGTACTTCAACAAAAATTCTGGCCAGATTTACATACTTAAAAAAAATAAAAATACTGAAACAGAAAAACACAGAAAAGTGTAATATTAGAAAGTTCTAAACTCAAACTACACTTCACCAGCATAAAGGCGGATTAAGCAAGAACTGTGTTGGTGAACTTCTAGAAGAAAGAAACTCATTCCAGCAGTGCCTGCCAGGCTGCGAGGCATAGTTGTAGTGCCTTGTCTTTATCAACTGGAAAATAATTTGCTGTGCTGTTTGCAGATAGTGTTGGCAACCACTCTTCTGCATACCCTGCATTCCCACTCTGTGTGGAGCTCTGTATAGCAAAGATTACATGTGATCCCCCAGGCAGTCCCGATATACTTCTGGACAGCTAATTCTATTCTGTTTAGACACAAGATACAGTGGTATGACCGTGCTGATCTTAAGACAGATATACAGAACTGTACATCAGTCCTAAGTATCCTTTTTATTTTGAACCAGAGGAGGTGGTTACAAGAAAGAAAGAAATAAAGAGAGAAAAAGGGAGACTTCTGAAATACTTAGTGAAGCTTACCTTGATGCACACTAAGGAGAAATCCAGGGATTTTGTCTGCACAGAGAAAATTGTCTAAATTGGCTGGAAAAACTCATTGACCCAGTCAGATTGTGTGAAGCTTGTGATCAAATACAGCCCCAGGCTGTCCTGCCTTATGCACTTGTGCATCTTGCTCAGAACACAAAGCCCAATGAAAAAACCCACTATTTTACTGTGATAAGCACTACAATAGAATGGTGTTTGCACAGGCAGGTGTGAGTTGCTCTTCTTTATGTGGCTTGGAAACATTACATTCGGGGGGTTTTAGGTGTAAATTTACAGACACCACATGCAAAGAATTTTAAGGTTTCGCTGTTCAAATATTTTAAGCAGAACAATGAGAACATCAATGGGACAACAATACAAATTAATCAAACAACAAAAAGTAAAGCAATTAAAGCTGAGCAGTGAGACTGATGAATTCACAGGTCCTTCTGTAATGCATATTCAAGAGCCTGAGTAATTAGGTGTAACTGTAGAAAGATTGTTAAATGTCCTTTATTGCATATCTATGAAATCTAATTCACGGAGAAAACAAGTACATTGTTTCTGTGGCTCACTTTGGATAGCTACAAAAAACGAGGAAGGAAAGATGGTTCTGTAATTTAGAACATGGAATGGGAGATGGAAGTCTCTTGAATCTTTGACTTCCTGTGTGGCTTCAGGCAATGACTTAATTTCCCATCTGTAAAAAAGTTTGACAATCCTTCTGAGTGCTTATCTGAACTAGGAGGACATGTATATTAAGAATGATCGAGCAGAGCATAGAAATGAATAACAGTGTCATTACAGGTGTACAACTCACCATACCATCAGTGTTCCACATAATCTAAACTAAAGCTGCACTCAGTTCTGCAAAGTGCTGAGTACTGTCAGTGCTGATTGTCAGTGAGAGGCTCAGAATTTCTGCAGTACCTCTGAATATGAGGTTAAATTTAACCCTGTGAAATTAGCCCTCCTCCAGACAGTGTTTCAGGTCCTCTAGTCCAGCCCTCCATTCTGAACTGCTTCCACAACCCTCTTCTTTCCTCCTTCTCTGTGTTGACTATGGCAAAGTCAGTATCGCTAAGTATAAATTACTCCTTCTGAATACTCCAAAGTCAATTCCAAAAGTTGACATAAAAATTCATCCTAGTACAACTTCCAAGATGAAGAGGAAACTAACAAAATTGATATGATGAAATTGTATTCCTGAAGTTATGATGGCTTGTTTTCTTTTAAATCCAGATTCTGGGTAAGGTTTGGCAGCATATAAATGCTGAATTAGCCAAAATAATTGCAAATAAATTATTAATCAGAGCATTACTCCTGTGACTTAATGAGCCCATAGCAATTCTCAGATCACCAGTCTATAACTACACCATGTGTTTGCAACTCTCTGACAAGATCCAGGTAAAGTGCCACATAAGGAAGTATCTTAAATAAGTCAGGTTCAGCTGTTAGGAATGATCTTCACTGTAAGACTAAGTCAATCCTCCTTTGGAGCAAATATGCCGAGTAATACAGAGCAGATGCATAGCAGTGGAACAGTGTGGTAACATAAGAGTGAGACAATATGGTGAAGATTTTATATAGCTTCATTTTGCAAATCCTGTCAGAGTTTCATGTTTTCTTATCTTAAGATGACAAAGATAAATCTATAGAGACTGATATATATAGTAGTTGAACCCTACCGAGCAATTTTTGATGGAATTCTTTGTAATAGACCTAGGCAATGACAAGAGTGACATGAGATCAGCTCTAACACTGAGAATGTAAGGAAAACTGTGTAATAATCTTATCCTGTGAATCCAAATAACTTTAAAAAATGAGAAAAAGCCACCTTATCTGCCTTGACAATAGTGTAATAAATTATTCATCTGGCATAACAACAGAATGGAGTAAAAAGAGTCCAGAACATCAACTAGAATCAAAACACTTGATGAGGCAACATATTTAAAATAAGCTAATTCTTTATGTCTCTGAAAACATTTAATGGTCATCATCCCTCAGGCTTTGTCTCCAGGCAATGACTGCAATTTTTTTCAGATACAGATGCAGCTCTCCCTGTTCTCACCCTGACCTGATGTTTAAACCTTGGTTTTAAAAATATTTTGCTCAGTAAAACACAGTGACTAAAGCTGCTTACTCTAGCTAAAGCATTCACTCTATCAAGGTTTTATAAAGAAAATTTACAGAAGTTCCTTACCTTAATGCATGTGGATTTGATTGGAACTTTCTCTCAGACCCTCAAAGGTGTCATTGTGTGGACAGAAGATCAGTATTAAATTTATCCTTTTGTTACTCTGAAGCAGCCAGTGAGCCTGTGAAATGGGGAGCATGCCACATCATTACAGTTATCCACTGCTGACTTGCTATAATCCTATGCCTTTCCTAAGAGAAACAAAAGGTGTGCCATACTGACAGTACTTCACACAGGTAATATAAGAAGCTCTCAAGAGTTTTCAGCAGTCTTCAACACAAATAAAAAACACTAGATAGTTTATAATACGGTAGTTAAAGCTAAGACCTTTAAGGAGCATGTAACCTATGTACTTAGTATACAGCACTAAAAGTGAAAATCATAGTAGAACAATTGTTTCTTAAGCCGAAGACTTTTCTCTTTAGGCTGAAGCCCAGCCAGATTCCAATCCTGTAAACTAGGTTTTCAATCTTCATAGAAGTTATATTTCGGTAACAAGCATATTAATACAAGGAGACTTGTATTAATCCAGGCTCCCATTGTCAGATTACTCTTTATATTAGATTGTCACAGAAAAGACTGTTTTACAAAGTCAAAGATATGAAAGATATTATCAGCAGAAATGATAATGACTGACAGGAATCCAGGAAAAATCCATAGGATATCACTTAGGAAAGAAAGACAGCAATATTTTGTAAAAAAATCTTTAATGTAAAAAGAAGGGGGGAAAAGGATTGTTGATATGAAAACTAAACAGTTCAAAGGACCTTTTTCTGCTTGAAATACTCGAGTCATTAATATTAAGTATGGTTTCTGTGCCTCTTTTGAGTCATACAGGTGCCAGTTGACCATTTCTTTCAGACAGCCAAGTCACTAAGGCCCAAACACCCCTGAGTGCTGCTTGAGGTTGCAGTGCAGCACCCTGAGAACCTCTGGGGACAGGACTGAAAGGTGAATCCTTTTCCAGCCCTGGCCATAGCCCCGTCATAGCTCGTGAGGCAGTGCTGGGACTGAAGACAGATTTTCTGAAAATAGTATCAGAAAATGAAGGTATTTTTTCCATCTCAAACATGATTCAAGAATTAGACAATGAAACCCACACTGCTGTCAATAAAATTTTGACTAAAGGTCAAGAATATGTCTGGTGAAAACATTGTAAAAGGAACTGAAAATATACGTCTCCAGGTGAGAAGGAAAAATCCTATTCCTAGTCAAGGACTATGTGTAGAAAACACATCTCTGAGTTGTGCCTTTGGCTAATGTTCTATGAACTGTGACAATCTTGTAGTACATTCACCCACCTATTCTCTAACTGCATCACTAAGGAGGTATCTACAGATTATTGCATACATCGTATCAGAGACTCTCAACAAATTATTCAGTACACTTCTAACAGGCCTGTAATAACACAGAATAAAAATCTGAATGACTCAATAACAATTATTTGCTGTTAGATTCACCTTACCATCCTCTCTTTATTTACAGTTCCATAAGTTTTACCTTGATCAAGTAAATTAAAAACAGTTACCTGCTTTCTACTAGCAGTGTTAACACATTTCAGAAAGCACCCAAATCACATGGATTTTCTAATGTCATGGGAGTTAATGCAGTCTCTAATACAGCACTTTCCTTCACACACCAGGCTATAATGGCTCAGCTGTAGAGCTTGAATTTGGAGCGAGGAATTTTGCTTTCCAACCCTTTTTACCATCATTGTCTATGCCAAGATGCTCAGCTTGGCAGGCCACATCCTACGTCTGTGGGAACTGCATGTGATGTTCATATTCCGTGCTTCCAGTCTGGAAGCCACTAGGTTACACAGCATAAGAAATTGTCTTGATGCTTGGGTGCTGATAATAAAGTTCTGTTCTTGTATTTCTCTCCTGTGCTGTTGTTTGATGTATCTACTTACAGGGCCTGTGGTCCTGACAAGCTTTTTACTGGAAGTCGAATTTTGCAAACCCCAAAATTTTCTGAACCTTTACCTTTTTTCACGTTTGCTAACCAAACAGGGAGGATTATCATGGAGTACATGTGCCATCTCACAATGAGAAAATTTATTTCACTCTGGTCTTAGAAATGCATAAATACCACAGAGGAGAATAACATCAAAAGTCACTGCAAACTGTATGATCTTGGGAGATTAGGAAAAAAAAATAAGACTCAAAGTAGAAAAAAAGAAAGAAAAGTAAAAAAAATCCTTCCATCCATCATGAACACATTCAAGGGGAACAATAATGCACATTCTTAACCAAACTTCACTGCAGATTTACTTCGCCATATATTCCATACGCTCATTCACACCATGTTTCTTAAAAATAAAGAAGTGAAAAGTAAAAAATGCAACTGCCAAAGGAAGTTTATTTATGTTCAAACTGTACTGGAGAAATTAGTCGAGGGCAATTCATGCATGTGAAAATATGATTTCTAACACTGCCAAGGTCGATAAGACCTTAGGGAGTAAATGCAAACCACATAAATCAAAGATGCCTCGAGGCAGTTTTGAAGATGAGCGGCGAGGCTTTAATAGTTTTAAAAAGCCTGTTAATAATCCAAACGAATAAACAATGATACAAGGAGAGCAAATTCCTTGTTTATGAAAGGAACAAATCACTGCTTGATGTATTTCTGTGGACTGGATTGGCCAAACCCAGAATTGTATGATTCTCTGCTACATTTCCGAAGTAAGTATCTGATTACTTCTCAGACCTGAGAAATGAATGAAGGTGCACTAGCCTAAATGAATCTGAGCTGCCAAGTTAGTTTGCTTGCAAAAATATTTTAAGAAAAAGATAACTTCAGTGACCAAACTACTTTTATAAAAAAATTTCCTCTTTTGCCAAGCTGTCTAAACAGAAATGCATTTTATCTGAAAAAGCATTCTCGCTAGTGTGTTGGTTTTTTGTAAGTTGTTTTTTTAACAATTTTCCCTGGTAGATGAACAAAAACTAAACAACTTTCTTTTTGCTTTACAGTTGAAAAACTGACAATTTTTCATTTTAAGCCCAAACACCAAACTGAGTATTTCTGACTAGCCGGGTTCAGACACTCCTATGGTTGCCAATGTAATATCTAAACGTATCTTAAGTTTCAGGTTGCCTTTCCAAAACTTAGAGCATACTCATTTCCCACACAGCTCAGATATCTGGGATACACATCTAGTGTGATATCTGAAGATCGCTGAAATCACACTGATTTTTAAAACAATCTTTTAAAGAAACTCAGTTTTAGCTGTTAAAAACAGGTTGAATTACAAACAGGATGAGTTGGTTTCTCAGTCAGACCCTTCAAAACATTAAACAAAGATGAATTCATAATAGAGCTGGCAATTAGAACTCACTGTGTATTTACTGATTTCTATTAATAATTAATAATAGATTTTTGAATGTTCCTGTATTGTGCCATTATCTCACATTTTATAAAATACAATCTATGATAGCATCCTGATTTTACTGCTAAAGATATTTAAACCGTTTTTTTATGTTACTTCCGTGTAGGTAAACTGTTAAGTTGCCCTAATCCCTTTCGGGCCAAACTCTTCACTGTCTCAAGTTCCTGTTAACAAATTCATGACTATTTCAACCTATTCCTTTTCTCTTCTTGGATCTTCTTCAATAGCTCTGCCATCTTGATATCAGGAAAAAAAAGGCTGACTAGCTATGAAGATTCCTCTGATAAAGGGATAGGTTAATTTATCTGGCATATTTAAAACTTGAGAGCGAGCAGGCAGCGAAGTCAGAATAGCGAGAAAATGAGAACGCTGTGGAGAGCAAATGAAAATAGATAGTTATGGACCAGTTGCATACAGAGAGATGTAACCTGAAGTCATGCAGCCAATTAAAATTTGTTGGCAAAGGGTGCAGGAGGAAAAGAAGGAAGGCAAAGAGAGGAATCATCAGCCAAACATGAAAAACTGCTGCGTTCTACTTCATGCAGGTAGAAATTGGTTAGATGGTTGTGGGGTGTGCATACCTGAGAAATAGCAGGACAAATCTCATTGTTAATCTTCATATCAGAGGCACTTGAGTTTCTTCATGACTCCTTCCTGTCTTTTTGGCCTTTCAATATTTCTGTGTTTTCATTCATTTCATATATTTCTTGATCTCAGGGCCATTCTGAAGCCTAATTCTGGAGAATTTGATTCAAATTTCTGGAGGATGAAAGAATATTTGATCTCACATAAGCATAGTTTGATCAGCAAGGGTGATAGTGATCAAAAGCTAATTGACATAGTTCCCTACCTTTTTTTTTTCCTACACAGATGTACACTGATTCCTCTTCCTATAAGACAATGCATTGAACTTAATAAAGAAGAAGTTTTCACGGTCCTCTCACTGGAGGGTAAGAGTGTTGGGTAAAAGGCATGGAAAATGTAGGTAGAAAACACAGTAAGAACTCATTACACTTACTACAGTCACTGATTATCCTGGCAAATACCTCACTGAAGAACATATGGAAAACACAAGGTCACAGCTGTCCAAGAAATCCTGGGGGTCTTGAGACCACACCTGTACATAGTTGTTTCCACACAAAATTTCTACCTTTCTCCTTTCCTCGCTGCAGAGAAGGAAAAGAAGCTAAAACATGGGTCCTCCTCCTTGAGATGAGTTGCTAAAGATCAAACATTATTCACATGAGATTTCCAGGGGAATTTTGCCAGAGGACAAAGGGCTGTATGGGCCAAGAAAAACCAGAAGCTCTACAAGTGTAGGAGGACTGTGTTTGTTGGCTGAGTTTGGGAATAAGTTGAAGTCAGACTAAAGAGCCAACAGCAGCTGTTCCTCAATATTTTTACTTTTTTTTTTTTAATCCCAGAACAGCATGCAAATAATTTGCTATGGACTTGAACTGTAGAAGCCAAGTATATAGTACTGTGGAACTGAAATCCAAAAAATACAATATTTCAGGTTAAGAGACCTGTAGCTGGTAAGCCAAAACTACCGTTTGCATTCAATTTTCTGGTTGATCACAAGCACCCTTTCTTTCTGATACATTTAACTGAAATGTGCAGGTATTGCTTCATATGCCCTTCCTTGGCTTTCCTCAATGCATACAAATAGCTGCACAACGTTTTAGAACTACCACCAGACTTTACCACCAGCAAAATCTTTTTTTGTTTGTTTGTTTGTTAGAGTGCAATGACATTTTCTGCCTGTGGATGTATCTGGAGTTTGCTGAAACATTTGGACTGGTATGCCCAACATATTCTCACAAAACTGATCAGCTGCTCTGAGACAAAAATGCCACTGCTCCCTGTCTGCACACACCATTCTGAAAGGTAGAAAGAGTGAAGTTGTACGGACTACAGATGACGTAAAAATAACCTATAAAATATAACCTATGAAGAGGAACAGTATCATACGCTTGAGCTGCTCTGTAGCTGTCGGAGTTGACCATCATGCTTTCCCTCAAAACCTTTCCTCAGTTAATCTCTCACATCTACAGTTTTGATAGGCTTTCCCACAGAGCATGCAAGGAACACATTGCTCTCCACACATCCATTAGAAGTTCATACGGGGCATCTTCTTTGGAGACATTTTTCAATCCAGAATGAATTCCTTAGCATGATCACACTATACCAATCCAAATGGCTGGGAAAATCCACATTGTCTTGGATGATTGTTAAATGAAGCGGTCCCAAATGCAGATCTGATTTTCCAAAGAGACAGGCAGAAAGACACGTATTTTCAAAGAATATTTACTGTTATGGTAGCTAAGGTGAAGAGTTTCAGTTACTTTAGGCCAAATTCAGGACTAACACAAGAAGAAAGAACCAGAAAAAGTGCAAAAGTCTGTACCTTGTTTTCTTACTTTTTTAAAGACCAAAGTATCATAAAACACTTTATATGAATAGGTAAGAGTAATGAAACTAAAGGGGCATGACCAATTAAAATACACATAATTTTAAGTGATAAAAGGCAGATCAATTAAGATGATGTTTCAAGCCACCTATGGTAATTTATGGATTTGTCCCTAAATATTAAAAGAGCAGTCTTGACACTTCCTTTCCCCCTCCCAATTTAAGACTTTAAAGACACTTTGCAGTTCAACAGTATAGAGTAAGAGAAACTTCACTGCATGCAACTTCTGGGTGATAACACAGCCATCATCTGCATCAGGAATAACAACACAGTAGTGTGGGGGCTTTAGAAAAGACAGAGTGAAGAATAACTACCTAACTATAATCACAAAGGCAATTTTAGCTAAGTAAAATACAATTACACTAGCCAGAATTTCTTTTGGACATGATTAGTAACAAACGTTCCTTGTCCTGTGAAAATGTGCCAGGAAATTTTAATTGACTGAAAGCATCCAAGGCTGCCATTAAACACATCATCTGAAAGATGAATTTATTTGGCCCACACTTAACTACCATGTAACCTGCTTTATGGTTTACAAGATGGAATGATTTTGCTTTACATGACAGTTATTGGGCCTAATTCTACTCACAGTTGTGCCAGTGAAAAATTTGGAACAAGTCCATTAAAGTCAATGGCTCTGTAAAATCAGAGTAAAATTAGGCTCAGGCCCCCTATGCAATGTAATAACAACTGGTATTACAAACAAGGCCAGTTTCTGCTTTTCCAATTGGTAGCAAGTGGAACCAAGCATTAGATATCACATTATTCTAAGATAAAAGATACCTCAGACTTGGCCCCTCCCCAGAGACCCAGACTCACATACCTTGTCTGACACGACCCACCATGCGATGAGAGCACTGCAGGGATGTTTATTCCCTGGCACTTTGGGAGTACCAAATCATGAAAATGGAGAAGAAAAGTGAGGAATTCAGAAAGGGATTTTTGATTATAATAAAATTTACTTGCAAATCACTTCAGAATTCACATTCTCATTTTTTAACATCAAAAGTTTGAGCCACTGTCTCTTATATGGTCTGAGCTTATTCTTTCTTGTGAGTTCAAGATTTTCCACAGCTTTAGGTCGGGCAGGAGTTTCTTTTCTGTTTCCTGACAGGGTTATTATGCTATACAAATAGTTTTTCTCCCAGTGTGGACTTCTCCTTTTTCACTGCTTCTTCACCTTCCTGGGACAGCAGTACAGAAATAGGCTTAATGAATGTGTCTGCTTCTGGGAAGCTTTCTAAAGGAATGTCCTAACTTTCAGTATTTACTTCTGTGCAAAGGAACATCCTTTTAGGGTTTTTTGGAATGGAGAATAACATTTTACACCTAAAAATAAAAAATTAGGATGATTAATGTGACATAGAATAAAATGCCAAACATTTTCCACTGCCCACAACCAGTTCCCATGATCTCCAAATACTAAATAGTTAACATACAATAACTCATACTCTGGTATTCTACCTGATACAAGCTTTCTTTTTATATCAATCATCAACATCATGTAATATATTTATTGTAATATTCAAATCAGAAGGCCAAATATATAACAGGACTATAAAAATACTAGTAAGTAAAGGTTACTTTCGGCATCTAGAGAAGATACGCTCTAAAATTGTCAGTTAACAGGTGGAGGATTTTTGCTGTTGTTTTCTTTTACACTGTTGTTCTAAAAATAGTCATTTTAATATATACTCAATTTGGAAGCTTTTGAACAAAATTAGACATACAGTTTATTCACAATCTGTACTCTACAAATTGAGCCCAGCATTAGATCAGTGCACAAACCACTGTACTTAACACAGCTCTGGACCAGAGACAGTGGGAGAGAAAAGGAATTAGAAAGGAAATAAGATGCTGCATCATGATAGACACATAGGGATTTGTTCCCCTGCTTAAGAAATTAACTAGATTATTATTACTTTCTTGGGAAAGTCACACTCTGAACAAACACAAGCCAGTGCTTCCTGTCCTTTCTCTTCTGTTGTTGGTGTGGCTCATAGCTTGAGCTTTCAGACTGCAAACTGTTGTTAACCAACAGCTTTACAAGGACCACATGTATATGAAAAACAGTGCTCCCTTCCCAAGTCTACTGACAACCAGCTGATTTGAAAAAGTGTGTTTCTATCTATTACAGCACATGTATAGTTGATAGCTTTCAAATTATTCCATTTATGTTAGGACTGGTAAAGTGATATTCTCTTATTTCATTGAAAATGAAATGTATTGAGACATTTCATGTTGTTTTTCATCTTCCTTCTGTTTCAATGTTACTTTAACTGTGATTTGTGCCATCTAACAACTAAAGGTTATCCAAAATAATTGTGGTACATTACATCCATTGCATTAAAGATTTTCTGTGTTTATAAAAAAAGATTTTTTTATGAATAAAATACATTGAGAAAATATAACTGTCTCAGCAGCAATTCTGTCCGTTAAAAATACAGTGATATAGCTTGAATTTCTACACTTCAGTGCATCTCTAGAGGGAGTGAAATGCTTATTAGATGGTAGCATGTGTTATTCTCCAAATCTTCTTTTATATGCCTATTTCAAGTGTTTGATTATTGCCTGGCTAATAATAGGTGCTTCATCAGTCAAAGAACAGAAAGCAAAGACCAGAGAAGATACTGTAAATTGTAGCATGTAACTGTTCACTGACTGCCACTGAAAAGGTTCAGCTACTACTGTATGACAATCTTGCTCTGATGTCTGCAGCCACTGTTTTATGTAACAGCAATTAAAGCTGAGGGAATTGGGAAAAACTCACCCACAGAGACCAATCCTGCCCCATTAATTTTTAAGTGCACAGAATACTCCAGAGGACAGAAAAGCCCACCTGGGGCCGGTGAAAACACATCACACCAGTCACTGATTTATTGGCATCAGGAGACGGGTGGTGAAAAGGTTGTAAACTTTCAGTTCCATAGTCTGACTTGCACAGGTCATTCCCTGTCTCTCCTTCTGCTCCTTCACCTTGGTCACCCCAGTAACCTCATGGAGACATATTCTGGTTGCACCCTACATTGAACCTGCCCAGAACTGCATCTGAGCTGAATCTGGATGGAGGCAAAGAGACTGGGAGCTAAAACCCCTTTCTGAGGCTCTGCTATGAAGAAGGATTTTGAGAGCATGGCAGTTTTGCAAAATAGAGCAATGAAGGCCTTCTGAAACAACCACAAATAGAGGAGTGTGTTGCAGAAACAAATAGACTGAAAAAAAACCCCAAAGCTGCCCAGAAAACAGCAAGATAGGAAGGAACTGAAGCAAGAAGTTACTCTTGGAGTCTGATGACTTTACCTATTCAGAGACAGTCTTCATGGGAACGAAATGGATAATGTGACTTTTGAATTGAAAAATATGTGGCTGATCCCCCAGCCTCCAAAGATTTGAATGAAGTGACTGGAGACGGACCTATGTAATACAAATGGGAAGCGTTTCAGCTGCTCTTCTTCCTCTCTAATATCAACAAATACCCCAGAACTAGACTGGAAGCACCACCAGCACCACTGGTCTCAGTGACAATGACTACGCAGTGATGGTGGAGCAGAAGAAAATGTATGTCTGTATTTTTACCAGCGCCAGCTCACAGGCTTGCCGTCCTCAAACCATCCTGCCCCGTTGCTTTCTACGCCCACTCAGACCACTCACAAATTACTGTGGGCCATTCTGCAATAAGCCAATTTTGTTATCCAACCCTTTAACACTTAGAGAAGCCTTTTTATCCAGCAACAACATAGCAGGGAAGGTGCCAACAGATCCAAATGGGCTCTGGAATGATTTATTCATCCTAGGCTTCTAAGCCTCTTTTCCTCAGCATTAATACTAAGATTAATGTGTTCCATCAGTGCGCTGCCAACAGGAACTTTAATAAAAGCCAGAACAACTAGTTGGCTTGGCTTTCTTTCTACTTAAGGTTAGGACATAATAAAAACAGCAACCTACAAAGACTTTTGCTTTAATTTACTTATTACTTTGCAAAATGAAAATATTTTAGTTAAATTTAATGAAAACACACAGGAACAGAGGTCCATCACTGCCTAAAGTAATTCATTAGCCAATTTTTAAAAGGATAAATGTAATATATTTGCATATTTTAAATGCTGCTTATGCATCTTAAAACTTTCTGATAACTTTGTGCAGACAGGTGTATTTGACCCAAAGCCCAACATATACAACACTTAGGAAGGATTCACAACGACAATGACCGAAATCCATAGACTACATGACAGACGTGATGCAGCTGCAAATTAATACCAAAGAATTTGTTAGACATCAAGGAATAATTGCTTATATAAATATTGTCAAACCTGTGCCCCTTTCAAATCTCTTTCTCTACATTCATTGCCATAGTACAGTAGTACAGTGCCATGGTACACTAGACAAGTGTATCATGGTAATGGTCTTGCAAGTGTGGACACTTGCTCTTTATTTCACATACGCCCTTAAAGTCTCTTCAACTGACAACAAATCACAACAAGATGGGCTAGATTTTGCCCAGGATGACTTCATGCTTAAGAACTCCTTTTCTCTACGAACTCTTCAGCTGCACAGGTTTTACAACCTCGGTCCTCAAACCTGCAACTTGAAAATTCAAGCCCATCAAAGCATGTCCAGACTAGCTTGAAGAACACCTATTGAATGCTATTTGAAAATATAGCAAATTAAAAAGCAACCAAAACCTCTGTTCCAGGAGTCGCTGAGACAGTGGCATTAGTGACATTCTAACAAACTGCAGTGTAACAAAATCACCTAAATGGACTGTGAATAACACTACAGACTGTGTATTGCATGTTTGAATGCATGAAATGAATCCCTTTGGCATGTAACTGCAATGCTGCCTAAGCCATTTAACAGTAAGCTTTCAAATTAAATCCTTATCATATTGCTATACTACAAAACATAACCATTTCTACCTGAGAGATGTTTTAAGTTCTTTTTCTTAAGGTCACCAACCTTCCTGCCTTCTTTTGTGGAAAAAGTATGTATGAGTGCTCACATACTTCACTTTTCTTCCTTCCCATCCCTTGGACCAATTGTTCACCCAACTCAGGCACAGAAACTGCAGAATGTCTGGGTGGTGGTGATGGGTGAGTGGAGCAGAAACTCTATTTCCCCCTAAAAGGCAGAGGTCGCTCAACTGAAAGAACAGAAAGGCCTTTTATTCCTATAAAGAAAAGCAGAGGAAAAAGCTCTTCACAGTGAAGATGAAAAATATTTTATTTGAATCCTGGGAAGAACTTGTTCTTCTTACACTAGAGAATAGTCTATTCACAGCACATTTTGAATAGCCTTTAGCTTTTCAATGTCCACAACTGGCAAAAAAGATACATTTTTACATTTATTTTTTATTTTTATAAATTATTTCATGATCCCAGTATGTAAGCCAGATGAAGATATTTCATGTTATTCCATTCAAATGAGGAAATTTAAATTTTTTAATCATCTTGGACACTTAGATTTTAAACTTCACCTATTTGGCTGTTTTTACAATGATAGTATAGTGTAGGCTTTAATTTGTTGCCTCAAATTTTTAATGATTACTTGCATACTCCTATAAAAAGTAGAACTTTCAACTGGTAAAACAACCCCCTGGGAATGTAAATTATACCTACAGGTCTTTTTGTTTTTCTTTCATGAAAAATCCTTATAATCATTTTGAAAATTCTGAAATATTTCCTAGAAATACAGGAACTGTAATCCTTGAATTGCCAACAATCTGTCTCTACAAATCGCAAAATGCTTGCAAAAAAATGTTATACAATATTGTTTGGTAATATAAATGAAATGTTTTCTGTCTAATGTTTTATTAGACACACTACGTAAATCAGTCAACAATGCAAGGATTGAGAAATGCAAAGGATTGTAAAATGTAAAACTGACACAGTATATAGAAGATTCAAATGGGGTAATTGTATAATTTCTTTAATCAAAGCACACAAACAACACCACATAACGTATTTAACCTAAGTATAGGGGTGAAGATTTGATTAGGAAAACCTACTTTTAAAATCAGAGTTCTCAGTTTATTCAGTGCTTAGTGAAGACCAGCAAAATGGAAATTAATGATGTCACAGTCAGAACAAAGATTTCCTGCTTACAAGTGGTCAAACTTTTCATTTTGCAAAACCTCCTGCTATTAAGCTTTTTACTAATTAAGAAATAGTGGCAGACATATACTATTGCTGATACTAATCTGACAATAATAATTCTTTTAAAATTAGTAAATATGATTTATTTTTCTATTATAAAAAGTTGAAAAGAGAGGTAGTCCCATTGAGCCCAGGTAGAACAATTTAATGTAGTTTCTGCACTGAGCTTGGAAAGAACACATAAGATAAATGTCTTGAGGACTCAACCTACCTCGCAATTTTATTTTAGCAGCTGAAACTACAACCTGCAGTTTCTTGTTATATCCTGTGTTCACCTGTATTTGAAATAGGGGTAGACCAAAAGTTTGCTCTTTTCTAACTAAAGGTGGATGGCCTGCCTCCACCTTCCTGAACTGAGCTGTTTTCTGTTACAAGCTATTAAGTTTTGTTGGGGGGAAATTAAATGACATCCACAAGTCCTATTTTATTTCCATACCATCTTCATTTTACCATGGCTCTTCTTTTGCTCATTTGCATTTCCCATCTCGTGCTACCTTTGAATAATGACTGAAGACAATTTGTCTCAGTTGAATACCCCAGATTTTGAGAAAGTCTGATTATGGATCGAAATATGATGAAACCAATCACCACTATAAAGACTCCAAAGTGTGCAACAATCCAGGCTGAGATGCCTTACAGTGTGAGCCTACTTGATCTTGCGAGTTGAGAGCAGAATGTGGTTGGCACCAATAGGATTATTTCATTTTTGGAGAGGAGATCTACCCAGGGTAAGGGGGAGCCTTACAATTATATTTTTCTAAACTAGTCAAACCATTTCTAATTAATTATGATGGTTTCAGCTAAAACTTTCCAGATGAGCAGTTCAAGCTGGACTTAACACTGAACAATCATTGTGTTACTGAAACGCTCTGGTATATTCCAAGTCCTAACTTCTGGATTCAATGAGAATACCAAAAAATGAGCAGCATATGTTATCTCAATCCAGGAGATTTATAAAACTCAGATATCTTGTGATTGTGTTGCATCTTTAGCAGGATACAAATTCTTTTTCACCCCCTTCACTTTTGCAAAATTCCCCCCTAGTTGTGCCTTAAAAATGTCAGACATACTTTACTGTTTCCAAATAAACACATCATTTTTGGCAGAATTAGTAGACAAGAAAGGTAAGGGCACTGTTGTTATAGGAGTTCATATAAAAAGCAAATTTTAATGTTTTAAAATTTAAGACTTTCCTAAAGTTTTAAAATACATCCTCCCTGACTCCATCTGTACTGTTTTCAAAAGCATTATGTAGTGTCCCTTTGGAAAAGTAAATCTGATTAATTAGCATCAGTCTCCATTCTAGAATTCAACAGCTATATAAATAGCCATAGACTTTTCTTAACACATATTCTATTATTGTTTTCAGCACTGATATAATCTATAATTATTTAATTGTTTAACCATTGTGTTCTGTGCATTGTTTGGAAAGTTTGTACAGTGAATAGAATTTTTCTTAGTGTTCTAGAATGACTATGAGACAGAATTTTTCTTCAGAATTGTTGTAACACACTACAAAAAAAGCAGGATTGCTCTTAAGTACCAGTTCCTCACATAAAGAGAAAGGCAGGAGAAAAACATAAAACAACTGAGAATGTGAAAATGCCAGAAAACAGTTTGTGTTGCAGTACTCTATTTCAACAAAAAGTCTGTGCCATTTGTGCTATCAATGGTATTAAAAAAAGCTGCTTTCATAGCTGTCGAGCAAGTCCATGGTGGTTTCAGCTGCAGTTCTTCAGCAAAACCTCTCCCTGCACAGTAACAGCGCTTGGACATTGACCCTGACTCAGAGGTGTAGCTTTTGCACAAGAAGCTGAGCAGTTGGAGGCCACTGCCCACAGAAATCCCCACATCTCACAGAAACTACTGCTTTGAAGGCACTACCCCCCCCATATCTTTGCTGTTTTCAGTTCACAGACAAAGCAGGACTACGGCTCTCAACCAGCGGCAAGGAAGCCTCTCAGGAAGGATTCACATCACCAGCTGCTCCTGGTGCCTGCTGACTACTGCCCATGAGAAATAGCTCGTACTGCCTGCACTGCACCAGCTTAATGCTGGAATTGCAAAGGCTTCAGGTTTTAGTCCTGGAAATCTAACACCTTTCTTTAATATTCACTTCATACAAGCAATTTCAGAAGTCCCCTGGTACTCTGCACAATTTCAGCTAACACATAGGTCCATTAAAAACTAAGAGAGCAAGAGTATATGTTTACTTCCATATTAATACCCACAGAAATTCTTCAACTGTGAACTGTAAAGACAAATATAAATCAGAAAAAAAAAAGGCAAACCCTCCCAGTGTTTTACTTGCTTGTAACAAAAAAAGTAGGATTTCAACATTCATCAGAGCAACCATAAAAAACATGCCCATCTCTAATTTGGCCTCCAATATCTGACCAACCTTGATTTATCCACAGACAAAACCAAGCATCTCTAATTTGCTAACCAATCACTGCAATTCTTTTCTTACCAACCAATAATTCTGCCATCTCTAATTTACCAATAAATAATTCTGCACGCTCAAATTTACTAACCGATAATGCGACCAATTTGCTGACCAATGATTGTGTCAACTGGTAATAGTGCCCCTAGCAAACAGTAATTTGCCAAGCAATATTTGGACCTTTTTCCCCCCAGCAATAAAGAACTGTAGTGGTCTTTGATTCAGTATCTACTGAGTTGCTCTGAAACTGCTTCATGTCGATAGTGAGTTTTTTTGCGCAGCGTTTGCTTTCTGTAGGAATATTTGACTGCTTAGGAATTGCACAGGTCTCTCTTAAATGTCCATGAACAGGAATACAGTCTCCTCTTTCAGCTTGTTTTTTCTGCTAGCAGTATTCCTCGGCGTATTGCAAACTCCTCTGTTAGTCCTGTTGTCATCATGCTGGGATTTGGCGACAACTCCGCAGTGCTTGGACAGTGTGCATGGGTAAAGCAGTGACACTGCTAGCCAGCTCTGTCACCCTGCTGACCTTACCACCCAAGTTGATCCTGCCTGGGCAGAGATTGGAACAGAAAGAGTTCATATATAAATCCACATGATTGATTTGTTTTTTCTAATTTCTACATCCTTTGGCTTGGGTGAAAAAAAAAAAAAAAAGTCTTGAGTTACTAGTTCCTTTAAACAATAATAACAGCATTTTGAAGTCATGCAGTAACTTCTGCAATCAATTTTACCTCCAAGAAATGTTACCAGTTTTGTGTAATTTTATTAGCTCATATTAAAGCCATTAGCTAACGCAACATTAGCTCAGTGAGCAGCCACTCTAAGAACCATTTTGCAAGGAAAGACTACACAGAAAAAGGGTATAGCAGGAGTGACCATCAGTGCTGAAATTAGTAAAAAATTTCCTAGCTCCAAGCCACTGGCTCAGGGAGCTACAGAAAATAAAACGTCCACAGGTTGTGGGTGAAATTATTGCAAAACTATACAACAGAATATTAACAAAGACAGAGATTGAGTTTGGGCTCAGCTCTGTTAAAAAGACAGTAACTACACCAGCTCACCATATATTGTTCCTTGTAACCAACCTCCTAGTAGAGTTTACAGATAATTTACTGCATATTCCAAAGAAATGTAGTGCATATTTCAAAGAAACATTAATTCCAAAACAGAATAAAATTTTGAGATTTCTAACTTCTACAAGAAAAAAAAGACACTTGCATTTCAAATTCATGTAATAATACGAATTGGTGATTGGAAGCAACACACTGGAAGCAGACTCTAAAACTGCATAGCAGGTCCCCTTCTTTATCCTTTTCTTTCCCATCTTGTGGAATAAGCACAGCCTAAGCAACACTATTGCTTCTCACTTTTTTCTTCCTGAAGTCTCCTGGGTTTCTTGAAAGCAGAGGCAGAAATGCCATTCTGAGTGGCTATTGCTTTAGAGGAGGTTGTGAATAGGGAAAGTTAGCCAAGAAGGAAAGGGAGTTGGCCAAGAAGGCAGGAATTCCCAGAAGCCCAGAGGTTTGGTATGTTTAACGTTCTCTTGGTGCTGGAGGAACAAGCATAATACAGCTGGAGCTTTACTGAAGCTGATTTCCTGAACCTAGTTACATGACAAAAGAAAAATATAAAAACTCACTGAGCGTTAAGGATAAATAACAACTTTGATGTTAGTTTCAGTAGTATTGCTGGTAAAGATTTCAATTAGCCAAAATATTGGGGTGGTTCCACAAAAATATTTGGTTCACAAGCTTGGACTTCTTTCAGTGGCAAACATTTCATTGGCCAATACTGGAAAGATTAACTTGAATACAAAAAGCAGAACTGTTTAGCTCGTGAGCCTAAAAAGTAGATGTGATAAGGTAAAGGCACCAAGAATGTGTTTGGATACATTTCATCCTCATTTAAAGTGGAAGAGAGTGGGAAAATATCATAAGTAGGAGAGGAACTTGCTGAAGCCTAACACTTGAAAGACAACTGCACAGGACAAGGCACAATGAATGTGAGAGCAGAAATCTAAGGACTAGCAGAGGGACAAGATGTCAGTCAAGAGGGAAAGGGACAGAAAACAGGAACGTGTTTGCACCTTGAAAGATGAAACAAGATGTGTGTAGCTGCCTGTTTCTCATTTCAAAAGTGGCATGAGAGAAAAATGCACCTGTTCAGGAGTTCCTCAGTTTGTTTTACAGTATCCACACAAGCATATCCACAAGGTTACAGAGGACAGTACAAAGAGAAGCGTCAAAGGGTAAAACACATTAAAAGCACATAAGGATATGGTATAAATATAATGTGTTACACTGGGAGGGAACACAAGGATTGATGCAGGTGGGAAGGTGGTTTTGTCTTGTCCGGTTAAATTTTCTACATTAGAGTACTATTGATTTTCCTAAGTATATAGGATACTGTATATACCCCATTCTGCTACTCTTACACAGGTTAATTCTTTTATCCATTTCAAACGTGGTCAATCAATAACAGTGATCAGGTAGGTTGTGAAATTGCCTGGAAAACACATCCACAAAGTAAACCCAATACATTGGCCTGTCTATGTGACTTAAAGCTTAGCACAGCATTGAAAATCACTAATGGAACACTGTGCAGTTTGTTCATGCTACGAGCAGTCAAGAATCATGCATAATGTAATAGTGCATCTGCTAACAGCAGCTCACACAAGCTAATTTAATCTTGTTTTACACTAGACACAAGGAATTAATCTTTAAAGCTGCTCCCGTGATTCTCTTTGGCCCTTAAAATATCGAGGGTCTTTCCACCTCCCCATTTACAATACTGTAAAGGGATACATTTCAGTTATCATCAAGTATTTACACTTCATCTACATTAGCTGGAAAATGGATGCAACTCCATAATTTATCAGTCTTAAAAAGCACATTGCTGGCCCAGTCCAGAAGCTGTGTTTTGTGTTGTCACATCTGAAGCTAGTATTAAGTCTCAGACTCTACTGTGGAAGTTAGATCACCTAAATAATTAATATTTGAAAATAAATAAATAACTTTTTTCCCCTCAAGTTTAACTTGACTGCATTAATTACATGAGACTGTGTCACAGCTTAGCTTTAATAATATTATTATCTTAACTACTTGTGTTGCTACAGTGCTGTTGTGTTCGCTACTGTGCAAACACTGAAAAAGTCTTCAGCTGAAATAACTTCTCACCCCGGTATAAGCAAAGATACAGATAGATTGGAGAGTAAGCACACAAGGGAAAAAAAAAAATTGATGATAAACACAGGAAATAAAATACTCGTACATAGTAAAACTGATTTTTGTAAGATTTCAGTTTGGGAGCTTGATCGTGAGTTTTTGGACCTATAGCCAAAGAGAAGTTTCAGGACGGCTGTAAGACAACAATGAATTACCTTTGCAAATGGTCATGGCAAGCTCCCTGTGAGCATAAAGAAGGCTGACAGAAGAGAAATGCTCATAGGAAAAAGTAACAAGTGGGAGGTGGAAACTAGGCACTCATTACTCATCAAGATTGGTGAGGCATATGATGTCTTGATACTGAGAGCAGGATGATAGATAATGGGAAAGGAAAGAGTGAACATGAAAACAAGTATTTTACTACGAGTGTGATGGAGCTAATGGAAGAAAAACAAGGGGGGGGTAAGAAATAGCCTAGGTAAACAGACTTTGCAAAAGGTATCTGATCATGTGCAAGTGAAATAATATTATATTTCAAAAAATAGTGTGCAATAATGAAAGGAGAAGGATGAGAATCTGAGAAAGAATTTATGATGCAGATGGGACAGGACAGACTCTCTGAAATGGTTTTCCAAAATAATGAACAGGACCAAGACATGGCCTGGCCATCAAATATTTGGGTTAATGGATGTGACAGTAAGTGACAGCACCAGGACATTGGACGCTGAAGTCCGCAAGAGATATGCTGAAAAGAAGTTTCATTGTTGTAAACAGTTTTCATCAAAAAGTTTAAAATTCTGCTTTAACTGTGATATATTGAACATCCATGGGAAAACATTAGACGGTGACAGGCAAGTAAAATATACATCGAAGAAGGCAGAAGTAAACCCAGGAGGAATAACTGTCGAGTTCGTATTTGTGGGTTGTATCTTAAGGATAACATACAGAAAGAAGAGCAAAGTGCAAGCAAAGGACACACTCACAAAGATGAAGAGCCAGTGCAACTTCCCTGCTTAGTGCAGAGGGGGCTGGTCAAGAGAACCTTTAAAGGCCTACTCCAACCTCAGCTATTCTGATTCTATAAGGACATCAGCCTGGAAAAGAAAAGGCTTCAGGGTGACCTAACTGTGGCCTTTCAGTACCTGAAGGGAACTTACAGAAAAGATGGTGCAAAAAAATTTACAAGAGCACAGAGTGACAGGATAAGGAGGAATGGGTTCAAATCACAAGAGAGAAGGCTTAGTTTAGATACTAGGAATAAATTCTTCCCTGTGAGGGTGGTGGGGCCCTGGCACAGGTTGCCCAGGGAAGCTGTGGCTGCCCCATCCCTGGAGGTGTTCAAGGCCAGGCTGGATGGGGCTCTGAGCAACCTGGTCCCGTGGGAAGTATCCCTGCCCATGCCAGGGGGGTTGGAACTAGGTGATCTTCCAGGTGACATTCCAACCCAAAGCATTCTATAATTCTGTGATATAAGTATAAAAAGGACAACAGACAGAGATAAAGTTAAAGGAAACGGTCTGAAATGGAGAAACAAAACAACACTCATTCAGTGTTATCAGCGAGAAAGAAAATTTTTCAGGAAGGAAAAAGAAAGCAAGAATGAAAGGCAAAGAGCTGATAAAATTTGATATTGATCTCCAGGAAAGCATGCTAGCAAGCAGCAAGCATGAGCTTGCTCATTTACTCAGGTCTAGAACGGAGGAGAACACTGTGCTTTTGTGGCTTATTAGACTGGTGTGAATAGAAGAGTTAGGCCAACACCAATCTTCATCAATTTTCAATTTCAATTTTAGATTCAAGCCAGCCTTTCACACTCACTTGGAAACCTCAGGTTTTATTCTACATCCTAAGAAATACAAATATTCCCCAGATCTTCTGGAAAACTATAAATTGAAGTCCTTTGAAGTCTGTTTAAGACCACTTCAGAGGTTGGTGAAGTGTTGCAGTTGGAGCATTTACTGAGGACTGTTCATAAAATCTTTCTGCTTAAGCTTTAAATATAAACAAGTCTCATGAGATTCAAATCTACGTATCTCCTGCTCTGATTTATAGTAAATGTTTAAGGGACAAATAAGAAAAAGCAGAAAATCTGATAAGGAAAATCTTTAAACAGATACGAACTAGTAATAAGAGAAAGAATTCTCTAAACACATTCAGTCTACTTCTTAACATGCATGAATAGTATTTTTTAAAGCAGTTTCTGAATACTTGGACATGGCTCCTACTCTAAAATGCACAATCCGATGATACTCAACCACTCAGTGAGTAGTGGAAAAAGAATAACAATAATAAAATGATACAATTTATACATGTCAACTTGATTCACAATAAGCACAGCAGATCCTTAAAAGGGGCTTAAATGTCAACAGGGTGTTATGAATGAAAGAACAGAATAAACACCCACTATGCTACAGTGTATGTGAAAAACTGCATGGAAAATAGAAATCAGGTTTGATTTAGGATTATGAACCCATAAATTCACTTGTACTTCTTATACATTATGCCTGTCTCATACAGTACTTATTATTATTTCTAAAGGAAAAGAAAATCTAACATCCTGTATAGTCATTAGAATTTACTGGTTCCTTGTGTTTCTAGAAAATAGTTCGTTGACTCCATTCTCATTTATAATTAATATTTAGTTTCTTTCTGTTTATTTTGAATATAACTTACAAAATAATTTGAGTCTTGTAACCTCTGTCTGTACACAGATGCACAAATGGTATATAATACACAAATCCAAAAAATGCTTATCATGCCTTTTCTCTCAGATACTTAATGCAATTTTAACACAAGATATTCAGATAAAAACAAACACTTGAAAATACCATCTAGCAGAATTAAACTTGAGACTATGAATGAGGCCTGAGCTGCAAAGCCTTTTCATGGCCATAAAAAGAAAGTTTAAGTAAACAATACACTGTTTTTATTTAAGGAAAAAAAAAAAAAAAGGAAAGAAAAATCATCCTATGCCAAGCCCAGTCAAAATGCATTATTAGGGTGTCCAGGAAATTATAGCTTGTGTCCATTAGTTCTTTCAGGGTTAATATTGATGCAGATATTATTTCTATCCACGGTACCATTTATTTGAAATATTATGACTGGAAGTAGCTGCAGCAGTGAATCAAATCAATTGATAGAGCAGTTAGCCCCGCAGTCAAGGCTGCCTTTACACCGTGCAGTGAGCATGAAATATTATGGAGATTGTTCTTTAAAGTGATCACTTTATCATCATTTGTCTGCAGCCCAGGCTATTCCTTCCTGCCTCGCTTCCCTGTTGGGTTAGAGCTGTCATAACTCAATCAGCCGTATAATGCTGTTCATAGCACCTCCGTAGCAGGTATTGAACCTGTCAAGGGCCACTGAGGGAATTATACTTATCCCTTTTGACAGCTAGCAACACCACTCTGATATTTATGTCAGTTTATATATGTATGATATGTATTTCTTAAATGTAATTAGAAGCCTGTTTGTGTGTGATATATCTGAATTGCCCAGAGCTGCCCATGATTAAGACATTGATTTCTAACCTTGTGCATTACTGGAGAAGGGAATATGACAAGCTCCATCACTCAGGGGTTGCAGCTAACCTCTTCTGTCTATATACATCATATGAAATTGTCACTATTGTTTATCTGTTCCACAAAGTTGACTACAAAGCAACTGTTATTTTAGTTTGCTAAATAAACTAAAAGACTGTAAAACAAACCATCATCCCCGTGCCTCCGGAGCACTCCTGTTTTGCAGCTGTGTTACTTGGAAAGCAGAGCACAGTCTGAAAGCTGGGGGAAGACCACAGTCACGTTCCCTTGACACTCGTTCTCACAGGTAGCTAAAGCATACTATCTGGATTAAGGGGACGTTTTTGTATATATCCTCCATGCCAAGGAATAGAAGATACACTGTATTGCCATTATAAAGGGAATAAAGACCAATATGGACAAAAAAACCCCACCTCTCCCTGAGAAACCAACCACCTCTTTGTGCTTATCCTTTTTTTTTGTTATGGTTTCAGAATGGGATTGTTACACAAAATAGTGTAGGTATGATCAGCCTCTTAACCTTTTTTCCATTTTAATATACCACTGGCTGGAGGAGATTATACTTTCCAAACCATTCTTTCTCTTATTGCATAATTAAAGCTGAAGCAATCTGTTGTTTTGTGTTTGTTGTTTTTAAAGTTCCAAAAAATTTGGGAAAGTACTTCTGAATTCTTCCTTAGACAATTCAATTCCTCAGGTTCACAGGGCATAATCTGTATTCATATTCATCTATTTAAAACTCACACTTTTGTAGGTTATCAAAAAAAGTTTTGAGGATTTTTTAACTGTACACTCAGGTTTTACTTCCATTTCCCTCAAAATATTATCTCTTCCTGAAGATATTTAGGGTCAAAAGTTTCAAATTTGGATAGATCTTTAAAAAGTATCTACATTAGATTATGTTTTGAAAATCCCTCAGTTTAGCTCTGGTTTTAAAATACAGGATTCTAAGAAAATTTCAAAGCATTATTTTAGTGGATCAGAGCTTTCCATGTCTTCAGCCTCAACAGCGTGGGTAGACAGTTTAAGCTGTCACCCATCATCAATAGAAATCCCCTTTTCAAGATGCCTTGAAGCTTGCTGAGATCAGAGATTAGGGTAAATTGCATGATCCTATTTCTATTTTGTTTTTAAAATTAACAGATGAATCCAAGAAAAACAAGAAGCCTGCAAATGCTGCTCAGAAATAGATGCTAAATTTTGAAAGTATAACTACCTTCTGGAAAAACTCTCAGTGCAACCTAAACATTACATTGACTGCACTGAATTTTGAGATTCAGGTCCTTACATGAAACAAAATTTCAGTGAAACATATAAACAATATTAAAAGAGTCCAAAGAATCAATTTGCATCTCTAGACATATATTTGTGACTGGTCCCTAGAAAGCAATCTAGAAAATATCTATTCCACCAGTCTCCCACAGAAAACCTGGCTTTGTTCTCACAGGAGACGAAGATACCTAGAGATGTCATACACAAAACATTCAAGCTAAATGTCATTTAGATGTCACTGTTCTGACCTTCCCCAAATAAAATCCAAAGACCTCTGTAATCCAAAGATCTGTGATGAGAGCTATGTGGTTTCATTCATATATTTCTAATGCCATTCTTCCAGATTGTTTAATTTATAATGAAAAGGGAAACATAATTTTGTTTTCTGAGTTACAGCATGATGTGCCTGTAGCTGATCAGGGTTAGGGTTAGGGTTAGACAGAACCATGATAGACAAAAATAAAGTGCAGCAAGGAAAGCCAACAAAATTAGTAGTATCTAGCAACAAATTAGTACTTAAATCTAAAGTGCTAAACATTAATTGAAATAAATCTGAAAAACCTGCTCATAACTTTCGTCAAGCTACATCAGCTGTCTTAGGTTAGGATTCTGCCATTAGAAAATAGCTGGATCAGTCAAGGGTATAATCCCAGCAGTTATATGTGGCTGCATTAACTTGTGAGACAAATATTTACAGAGCCTATAGTGCTAAACGGCGCTGACCTCAGCGACCATGAGGGACAGTCCATACAATTACCATCAGCTGCCCCCAAAATATCTCCACCTAATTAAGATCTTCTTTCCTACATGTCATTATGCCAGTTCCCCTTTGCACTACAATTTTTGAAAAAGTAGATGATCTAAGGTGCATTTAGAAGGAAAACCACAAAACTCATTGACAGTAAATTGCAAATGATCTTTCTTACAGCCTCATAAGGAAATGACACAGAAAGGGGACCTTTAAAACATTTTTGTTTTAAAAAAGATTTTCCAAAAAGGAGTCCAACTTTCGAGCAGGCAGACTAAGCATCCTGGTTCTGCCACGTAAAGATAGGCATGTGTAGAACTTGAGAGTTCTTGTTTATTCTTTGGATGCTGAAAACTTTTCTTCTTTCCAAAACATTCCAAGATGACTATAAATGCATCCTTTAGACAGCTAATGAATTATAATCGTTTTAGTTTTGTACACTTGAATGGTATATAGAAACAATTCATAAGGGAGAAAGAGGAATAATTATCTAACACACATATCACAAAATTTAATTTTTGTTATGTCTAAATCACGCCTCACAATTTTTGATGGCTTTCATTTGACCAGCTGTGGAACTAACACTTCCATGGAGAAAAGGGTTGTATAGAAATAACGAACTGTCTCAGCTGGAAATGACCTGAACACTGATGTTAACTGAAAGCACCACCCCTTCTTCATTAACAGTGCTCGAAACTCTCATTTTCCATCTCCACAAAGGCAGCTCCTTCCAGCAGCAAAGTGCCCCTTGAACACCACTGGTTTGGAGCTGATGCAGAGCACAGAGTGTCCAGCAATGAATCACCCCTGGTAATTCCATGCTTTGCATGGAAGATCAGACAATTTCATAGTGTTACGTTATTCAATTGCTATGTGCTGCTTGTAATATTTATGATGCATTTTATATCTTTAAAGCACTGTACAGAGCCTATAGATAAAAATATGGTAGGAATTACTATTTCTGTTCATACGAGGTGAGACAACTGAAACAATGGCACAGCTAAGAGAAAAATTCTGATTCCCTGTTCTGAATTTTACTAAATAGTCCTGATAAAGGGGTTTTTGGGTCACACTTATACTCTACTTTCAGAGAAGCTGAACTTTATTGTGGTGCCTCAACACAGATACCCAGGGCCATTTGAAATGCTCTTGGGGATCCCATCAGCTCCCCACTTGCTGTTACTAAACAGCTCAGTCTCATAGCCTGCTCATATACAGATTTCTTGGACAACACAGGACATTTCAAGGGCTACAGACACCTAGAGTTAGAAAACTGAGTCAAACATTCTATGCCAATATCTTGTGTCACAACAGTAAATTCCTGAATGTGATGGATAGAGCAGTACCAGTTTCAAGACAGGCCCAAGGCAGTACTAATTAGCTAAACCCTTTGAATCCTAGCTATGTGCAAGAGTAGATGTAAGAAATCTTACTCCAAATTCAGAAAAATCCAAAGTGTACCTTCTGTTTACAACTCATTACCATTTATGGCTTGCAGCATTTCACTCCAAAGAAAAAATAAATTTTGTGTGTTCTTTGTAAATGCAAAGGTCCCTAGCCCTTAGGAAATAAAGAGTTTCTGCTCATCAGTGGCAGAGTTACTCTGGCACTGCACACTGAACACACTGCAGGATTGTGAAGAATAAAATTTGTGGCAAAGGAAGAAATTCTGCATTCTACTAATCCCATGCAAATTAATTTTCCATAATGTCTGGCAACTTTTTTTGGACACCGTAGTCTTTCAATAAAACATGAACACCACAGACATTCCTGTAACATAGTATCTTAGGTATCCACTAGTTAATATGTAAATATAAAGAAACACCTATGGAAATATACTTAAGCTGTTACCAATACCACTTATGCAATATTGATGATTTTTTAAGGGCATTTATAACTGTGTACTACTACTCTCCTTACTTTTGGTATACCCCATTCCTACAGCTCTTTATGAATAAGTGGTTTACTCTAATGGCATTCCTTTTTTTTGGTCATTCTGAGAATATCTTTATTTAGAAAATAAATTGGTGAAACCCTTATATGGAGATGTTGACAACTTTGATGGGTGTTTTAAAATCTGGCCAACTCAGCCCATACTGAAAAAGGAACCACATGTCAACTTTTGATCCACATTCAGGTTTTGAATTCCCAAAACCTGGCATTCTCTGGCTCACAGTTTTCTCACTAATGCACAGAGCACAGGAGGATGACTCAGATATTTCGGATTCTGCCACTCATCTGCTGGGTGAACTCAAGGTTCTGCATCTGGAATGAATAGCAATGAAAGAAAATAATCCTTGTGAAATATCCTCAAATCTTCCTGTGAAAAGAACAATAACGCTATTGTGATCTGTAGTGTAAATCATGATATATCACATAACAAATGATTTTTCACTAATTTATTTACTAATTAAAGTGGCTAATCCAGTTTGTCTCCAACAACCTGGTATAGACCTGTGAGGAAGGATAGGGAGAGATTGGAGGAGAGAAGAAAGAATATGGACTGATACAACAGGGCAACCAAAGCCATCACTGGCTATAAAAGCGTAGGGCTGTGCTTACTAGATCTGCTTTCAATAGACAGTTACTGTGATGCACCTCCACTGGCACTGCACATCAGAGTCAAAATTTAAAAATAAATTCAGCTGCTGCTCTTAGAGCCATCAAAACAAGAGCCACTGACATCTTTCAGCATGAACATGGACCTGCAGTCCCTAACCACCAATGACACTAGAAACAAACACAGTCCTATCTGCTAAATTGCTGCATCTTATCTCTGCCTCCTTTTCCTTTCATATTCTAGGGGGTGCAAAGTGTACATAATTATGTAAAATCATTCTGACTTATCTGAATTCGTTCCTGCCATGCCATTTGTTTTACACAGCATAAACAACAATCAGCCAACAAAACAGAAAAAGATGAGCTATGGTTCATCATGATCGTCTCCAAAATCTGTTCTCGCAACCTTCCTGCTCTACCTTATACTGATTCTGAAGTATCCCTCAAATTCAGATTGCAAACTCTGGTCCTGTATTCACATGGCATTCAGAAGTGTACAGAGTAATTGGCCAGGACTGGTACCAGACCCAAGACTCCCTCTCATGACAATATAATGTGCCTTCCATGGCTCAGTCAGAGCTCTAACCCTACACAAACAACTGCAGAAAGTAGCTATTTCTGCTATTACTAAAGGCACCAGACTTTTGAATGCCAATCTACCATTTCAAAAAGGGTTGCTACAGGGAAAGAGAGCAAAAGAACAAATTCAGGGTTTATTTGTTTTCTTTTTCTTTTTTTTTTCTTTTTTTTTTTTTTTTTTTCTGGGGCTCTGGGATTCACTTCTATAATGGTCTGTCTGGTGATCTCTGAGCTACTCTGCCTCCCACTGTGCCTGATATCAGGAGTGCCAGAGTGGCTGAGAGATCAATGGAGCAGCTGAGGGAGCCAGCTGGCAGGGGAAAGGAGCAATGGATTGTGAGGGATAAAGAAATAAAGAGGAAAAGAAAAAAAGATTTGTTGAATTAAACAGTAATGAGGAAGGGACAGAGGAACTCACCAGCCCTTTTTAGCAGGGCCACGTTAAGTCCTCCATAAAACCTAGGACCCTCTGGAGCATTCTAATCAGTTTAATGATGCAGATCCCCCTTCCACCCCCTGCATGAGCTGAGCTGGTTTTTTGTCTCTTTATCAAAGGATGACTTTTCTAACAATGATATCATTCACAATCCATACATTTATTTCTAGAGTTGGGGCAGCACTGATTTGCTGAGGTGATCATGGTCATAAAACACTGCTCTACTACAGAGCAGTCTGACATGATCCTCAATTTGGGAAAGAATCTTAGATGTCTTAAGGAGAGGCAAAGTTTGCAAGAAAGAGGAACATATATATCTTCAAGTTCTATGTTTGAGGAAAAATGGATAAGCTTTCTTTCAGGCATGTATGAATATCTTCTTACCTGAAGCAGAAGCAGCAAACTTGAAGATAAATACAGGCTGTAAACAATTCCTGTGATTTAACCTAATTATGTTCATCTATTATGCAATTTGAGAGAAGCAGCTTGTTAGAATTTGCAGACAGGAACACCAATGAGACTGATAAAGGAACTGGGCTTTCTTTGATAGAGAGAAGAGAGGTGTACAGTTATAATTATGGAAGGTTGAGGAACATGGAAAAGATGCAGATGTTGATCTGTAAGAATATAATGATATGCATTTCATAGTTTAATTTCTGTATACCGAGTGTATGTCCATTATGCCTCTTGAGTAGTTGATACAAGAAATAAACATTCACATGCCCATATTTACATCCTGCATTATTAATACAGATTTTTTTAAAGTCTAATACATAAAGGATATGAAAGAACAACAAATAGAGGCAGAATGTAAATGAAGCAGTTGAAGATTTGGTATGAGATGTGAGGTGACAGGCATTCCTACCAACATGTATAATGTGGTTGAAAAACCATGGCAGGCTGCTTCAGGCTCTCCACTGCTGAGGAGAGTAATATGGTAAATATCCTTTATATAAATATATATAACCTGAAAAGAAATATAACCCCCTAATTGCACACAACACATGAAGGAAACACCTATATTCATCTACACTGTTTCACAGAATACTAAAGGCAAGGAAAACACCCAGATTCCTATGAAGACTACATACCGGAAACTCAATATGCTCTTTTCTTCCTTATAAATAATAAGCAAAGCTGATTAAAACGGTCACAAATATGTCTACATTTAATTTAGATTTAATACATTATCAGGTTGCTCACAAATGCAGCAAATTTGACTTTCTTCTTGTTTGAGTTGCACTAATGTTCATCTCAATTGCTCTTGCATCTCAAGATGTGTTTAATATTCTAGCAGAATACAATCTCAGGTTGTCTGAGGATAGATGTTAGCAGAAATCCACATGGATAACATGAAAGCATAAGGATTCAGACTTGATGCAAACAGAAAGATGAAGATGAATCATTCCTTTGGGCCTTGGATGTGCAAAATTTATATAGAACCAAAAAGGTATTTCACAGACCATTGTCCTAGACAACACATTTGGATTTTCAATGCTTCCTTTCTAGGGCCCCCTAAGTAATGTGTGGGCCTGTGGACCTGTTTCATTGATCTAGTTTAGCCCTGTGGTTCAAGACCATTCCTGTATATGTTCTTGACAGGATTCCACAGAGAGGGTAAGACAAAAGCAAACCTTGTCCTGACTCCAGGCAAGGAAGTACAGTATCCACTTAATGGACAAAGGATGGCAAGCCTAAAACAGCTGAAACAGACCTAACTTGAACTCCCCCCTAAGCTTATTGTTTGGATTAATTCAGGAAACGGTGGGCCCATGTTAAGGGGAGCAAAAGATAGTTGGAGGAGCGTGTCCTTCCTTTAGCAGTATTCCAAGCAACAGGAATTTAAGCACAATTGCCATGGTATTGTCACATTGCAAAAACATTTAAAAATACTCAGAAAACACTTCCCATGGGCTGAAGTTATCTAGTCCATGTGTCTCTTGATCTTAACATGACAATCAGAGAGGCAAACGTACAAATCTCACTGCTCTTCCAACACCTTTTTGATGGCCCCTGTGATACAGAACCCTGGAAGCTTTACTTCAAGGGCTCCCAAGCTGTTTGAAAGGATATTGCTAGACATGACATCTGGATTCTTATCTCCCTTTTATCACTCAGCTAATTTACCTAATACTACACTGAAAGAATGTCTTTTTTGAAGAAAATACCACATGAATATCATCCAGCTTTCTCCACCAGATAAGACAGACATTGAGAGAGAAATTTTCTTCTCTGTCTGCCACCAGAATACCTTTAAAGAGACATCTGTGCCTCAGCTTCCCTATCTGCGAAGGGTGAAGGCATATTTGTTTCTCAGTTTCCATTTGATGGCAGGAAATATGTAGCAGATTTGGCTCAGTTTCATTTTCCATTTTTGTGTTCATTTGATCTCGAAGCTCAAAAATATGCAAAGCCACATGAGTTTTAATTTGGAATATGGTGTATTAAAGGAAGACTGTACAATACTCAATAGAAAAGTGACGCCAAGCAATTGTTTGTAATGAATAATAATGGTACACTACAGCTTTGTTCACTTTGAAAACAACAAGGAATGGCCATCAGCTTGCAAAATGGTGGTACAAGAAAAGTCAGTCTAATTTGCTAGGTCAGAAAGGGGTGATTTTCAAGCTCCTGCCTCCCTTGGTACCTTTGGAAAGAAATTAGAATGGAAAAAAACTGCAAAACAATGGTCAAAATATATGAGAGCTCAGAACAGCACAAACTTCATTAATGAAAAAATCTGGATCTTCACTATTCTCTTCTGGGAGAATTAATCAGATGTTGCAGTTTCAGATTTATAGATTGCTGTGAAAATGGGTAATCTGAGGGGAAAGCCTCATAAAAACTTAACAGCAACACAGAGATAATCTGTGGGCTCACAGTGGCCATGTCAGGGCTAATTGAAATGTTTAAGAGCAGCACAGCTTCCAGGCTCCCTGTGATACATGCTGAAGACACGAATATAGACCATCTCTTTGTCTTGACTGGACATATTTTATCGCTCTGTATCATGAGACTGTCACCCCAGACTTCTAATTGCTCAAACCTTTAGACATAGGGCACCTAATAATTGCAGTACCATGGCCAGCCTAATAATAAAGATAATTTACAGTTCAAAAGCAAAGGGTAATTTGTAATATGAATGGCTTTTTGTGTCCCTAAGCTCATTTCAGGACTCAAGGATCCATGCAGCAATAGCTACAGCCTTTTGCCAGTGTGTGACTTACTGTGCTGGTTTATTTAGCCATTTTGTTCCAGAGAAACACAGAAGCCAGTGGATTTAGGGGAAATCAATGGGGTGTCCGGCACCAAAGATATTCAAAATTGTATCTCTATTAATTCCTCTTGTACAAGGATATGTCCTGTGCAAATACAAAAGATTTTAAGTTCATGTAATATTCATATCTGTGTTACTAAAATGTACAATACCAAATGGAAGCTTAAAACTCATCCATAATTAGAAAAGTATCAAAGTCACAGTGATTGTTGCATGAATTTAAGCAAAAAAAAACAGGAGTTATTGAAAACTGAAACAGATCTCTCCAGGAAGGAGTGGATCGAGGAATTTTATCAACACCAGGAAGAAACCGAAAGCAAGCAGCTGTCCCCTCGCTGCTCTGCCCCCTCCAGTGGGCTGCAGGGCAGACCCACCAAGACCCTCGAGTCAGTGTCCTGCTCCTCCTGTGGAAGAATTTTCTCTTTCACAGCACCAGGCTCCTATTACACAACCACATTTTTTCTTTGCCTTTTTATAGTTCTCTCAGTTTTAGAGTCAAAGCCCATGCCACAGCCTTAGACCACTCCTGGCTTTGCCTTGCCACCCACATTGCAAGCATTACCAGAACAAAGCCTCTGTTACTGTAAAGCTTTAAGCTTGACAGTTTTAAAGAAAGTCATAGTGCACTCCACATAGGAGAAGGATCTCTTCACTCCTCAGTGAGAGCCAGTTTTTGGAAGAGACAAAGAGCAATTAAGATGCACATGTTTTTCTCATGATGACACAGCTCTGGACCTGATAACCAAAGGCACAGGAAGTCTGTCTCACCAACCATTTAGACTCATAATTTTTTTACCATTTGCTTGGCATGCCTGATTGCTCTGAATGTCTCAAATACACCCGTTCATCTCGCAATAGTAAATGGGTCTTAAAAATCCTGTTGACAATCTTACCGCCAAACCCATGTGCAATTTAAACTATTAAAAAAAAAAAAAGATGGGAGAGCACAAGGACAAAATAAAATGCTAACAGGGACCTTCCAAATGTGGTAACACTGACAGGATGGCACTGGAATCTGGGTTTGTTTTAAGCTTACATTGTTTAAAAGCAGCAGGGGACCAAAATGATGATGGCATCATACTGGCTGAAGGGAGGAACCTGAATTGAACTCTCAAGCCAAATTCTAATCTCAGATTTCTGTGACTGTAATCTTCATTAAGAAACTCCCACGGACATCGATGGGACTCCAGCATGAAGATGGCTGTGTGAGCAGAGCATGAGGATCAAAATCTGCTGTATGGGCACCACACATGGAAACACTATCTGCAATTTTTCTCACCAGACGTCAAACATATTGAGAGCACAAGTAAAGGAAAGCAACATTCATAAAATCAAAACCACAAATAATTAAATATTTAGTTTTCTAATCAAGTCAAGTTGTGTGTAAGCCCTTAAACAGCATTTACAAGCATTTGATTTGTTTTCTCCATCGACTATATAAGAGTACTCGTGGGCTCACAAATCAGGACTTCTTGTTTGATTTGTTTTAACATGCTTGCCATGTCAGGTGGTTTTTCCATATTTCTTGCTTGTTCCTTCAGAAACTTGTAAACCAGGTCAATTTACTAAAATGTCAGCTTTTATAAATATTCCTATCCAGCCAAGCCTCTAAGTTAACACGTGCTATAATTACAGCACAGCCATTTATGGAGAGTAACTAGAAGTGGGATAGCCCTTCTTACTCACATTGAGAAATATCCTACCCCTTGAGTCAACATTTTTATTTCAGTTAATTTACTTTTGGAATTCACTCTGGAAAATGTATTAGCAGCTGCAGAATCTGTCCCTAATCTTACTGCTTTTTCAATTAAGTCTCAATCTTTAAAATGGGCATTAAAGATCTCTGGGATTGAACATTAAATATCTCTGAGACTGAACATTTTCTATAGTGCTATTGAACCTTCTTCTTTGCCAAAATGAGGGTGATAAGCCATAAGGTCAGAGACAGAAGTAAACGCAGCCAGATTTGGTTAAATGAAAATAATACAAATAAATAATATAAAATAAATAATATAAAAAGAATAAAAAGAAAAAAACAATCTTTAGAAAAAGGCACTATCTTCCTAGAATTAGGGGCAACCTTAAATTAGTCTCATCACTGAAATTTTGCCAAAATGAAAAATAATCAATATTTGACAAGGGCTGCAGACTCTTCAAAAAATGACATCTGAAAATAAAACAGCAAATAAAACATGAACACAGAAATGCAATCCCAGACAGCAGTCAGAAACAAGAAGCAGTAGTAGACATTACATGGGGAGAAAAAAAAAAAAGGAAAAAAAAAGTGTATATATTAGCAAGTTTAAGCAACATTTGAGTCCCTTCTATTGTAGCAGCTCAGCTATTTGATATGTGTAGTTTCTCAGTGTGGAACAGTTTGCCCAGCGTAGGAAAGTACTGAACTCTGTGCCCATTCTGGAACAAGAGATTTGTTTTACAGAAACCCTGGTTTAGTTAAGATATAAATCAAGCAGCATTTCATTTGAGTGAGCCTGCAAGATAATCCACAGAATACACCGTGCCCTGTGTGACTGCCCTGTCCCAGGAATATGGATCACTTACTGTCTCCCCTTCCCACCCTCCCCGTCTCTGCCTGTAAATATTTGTGTTTGCAAAAACACATAACAATGCACATTCCCAACTGCCTATGGACAGTAACGTAGCTAGGGAATACACTGAACTTCCTTCTATTCACACTGTCATTGTTGAGACTACCAATGCAAAATACATACGGCAAAGCTCTAGGCAAACAGATTTTTTTAGTTAAAGTTAGGGGCTTGCCTGAGACATGACTGGATTTAAATGCAAATCAAGCTACTACACTAAATCTTTTTTAGTTCTTGCCGGCAGACTCTCACACATAACTGTATACAGAAACTGGTAATTTCCTTATATTTTGGCGTGTAATGGAAATCCAGGTGATGCAAGCCCTATCCATTCTCCTTACTTCTCCATTCAATTTATTCTCCTCTGACATTTATTTTTTTCTGTTTTGCAAATATGAATTTAATTTAAATCCATCGGGTTAAATTGCCTCTTATTTTGTAGCAGTCACCGAAAAAAAAAAAAAAAAAAAGAAAAAGAAAATAAGAAAGAGAAAAAACCCAAATCAATACAATAAAAAAATCAACAAAACTTCAGAAGTATCACAATAGAAAACCAAACCAACCAAAAAGGAGGAAAAAAAGCACTATGTCCAGAATCCACATTACTCAGTATGCTCAAGATTAATATGAATATTTCAAATACATCATTTGAAGTACTAGCCCAAAAATTAACAATACTTTGTACTGTACTAAACTAAATGGTTTTGCAAAAATCATGTTTTGCTCTTTGCCATTTGGAAAAGAAACGTGGGAACAAACAGCTGCAGAAGTGAAAGAATCGTGTCTCTTATTGGACAAAGCACTGGAATCCTCTACACTACCTTGGGAAATACATTCAGTGTAGGTAGGCAGACATGTAGATAAGACTGTACAAAAACATCCATCTGCATCTTCAGTGGAGTTTGAAAAGAGCTTTCTTAAAGCCTTTGGCCGTGCTCTTAGGAAGCACACACAAAATACTTTCGAAAATCTGGATATCTCGGAGAACATAATTATTTTGTTAAGAGGTCAGCTGAAGAATAAAATCCCAGGGATACCACATTTAGATAAGACCTAGAGCTTCACACTTTTGCTGTAATTATCAGGATGTATTGCAGAAATTTCACCTGGTAACCAATTCATGTCTCAAATGAGTGTAGAATGTATTACCTTTCAAAATCACAATTCTTTTTAAATACCCAGTCAAGTGCTACAAACCCACAGGAGAGCACATACCTCCAACCAGAGACATTCACCACCAAAACCTATGCAGTTTCTTCTAATAAAAGAGCACAAGTTTTATTTCTAAAGCACAGGTGCCCAACCTTGCAGCAGCAGACACAAGATGACAAAAAGGACACTGAACAGGAGCACAAAGAGATCTCATGTGAAAGGGAAAGCCATCAGATTTGGAGCCTTCACTTGTTCAAGTTCAAACATCACATAAAATTTATATAGCACAGGTTACTGTACTGTGGTGCAGAAGTGCAAAAAACGAGAGCGAATTAGGAAAGGAATGTTTGAGATACTATTAATGGCTGCTTTTGCAGTATTGAACTACTGAGAAAGTTACATTACTGCAGATCAACGGGTGGGAAGCATGCAGAAGAGACATTCAAAGGTGTCTGAAGAATGGCTCTATTGTTTTATGAAAGCAATTTTGCTTTCTTTTATTTTAAATATATTATACCCGAGTTGTGAATCTGTGTTTTTGAAATTTATTTCATTATTGGAAAACCCAAGGAAAACATGGAAATGTAGGATTCTTATCAAATGACCCTTTTTGGACTGATTTTATATCTATTCCCACATCAGTTTGCTTATATACTTGATCTTATTTTTCTGGCTTCTCAGTTTTAAGAAAATGATTGGCTGACTTCTGAGAGAGAGGAGTGGTTCTTCAAGCACAAAGAACAGCTGGAAAGACAGATGTCATCTACGTTACCACTTGGTTGCTGGAGAAAAATAAAACAAGCTGGTATTTCCAACTGAATAGAAATCTTTAAGTTAATTCCAGCTGTGACCATGTGATCAGCATCTACTGTGTTTGCAGCCGTGACCATGTGATCAACCTCTACTGCGTTTGGCCCTTCATCCAAGCACATCTGGCAAAAATATTTCAGTAGTGGGGGGAGAAAGGAGGCAGTTTGTGTGGAGATGATGTTTTATTTTAGCATGCATGATTCTTTGTTTTTCTGATGGAATTTTTAAGGATTTGTGAGCAGATGATAGATAGGAAGAACACTGAAAATAAGAATGAGCACATGATAGGCACAAATAGGATTGAAATGTTGATGGAAGTCCAATTACAAAGGACTGATTTAAAATTATTATGAGTTTTAACAAAGTGTTACTACTAAAACAAAAATACACGTATGGGAAGATTTCTTTGAAAATCTTACACTGCGATAAGCAAAGGGAAGAACACAAGAAAATATTTTAATATCTAGCTAGAAATGCTATTATAATACCTAAATAATAAATACCACTTGCAAATTGAATACAGGGAAAAGTTACTAAGAGTACTACCTACACATTAGTAAAGACCTGGAATCTACACAACGAGGTCAGGTTTTGCACTTTACTGTCCAAAGCTACCTAATCCATATATAATTGAATCTTTTGAATTGAATATTCAGCCTTCCAACCTCACTAAGCAAATCAACATCCCCTGACTTGCTCCCTCAGCTGTGCTGCACTGTCCCCCTACATCTCATTCTCAGGACATCTGACAGATCCAACTGCTTAGCAGAACGGGTCTGTTGTCCTGTGCTCCTGCAGCTCTGGACACATAACTGTGTTCTGGAGGTGCTCCTCTGATCTCTGCTGTGCTTGTAGAACTGGGGACTATGAGCGCACAGTAGTGCTCAACATTAGGCACTTGAGTCTAGCCTTGGCTAGAGAATGTAAAGAGTACACCTTCTAGTCTTTCCCTAAGCCAGAAGGCATGAAATTAAGGTGCATGAATCCAGAAAAACTGCTCTGGGTTGGTAAATACCTTCTAATGGCTTCTTGCTCGCTGCTAGTCAAAGAACTAAGGTGCTCCCATGCGCATGGGATTTGTGCAATTCCCTCTTTGCAAGTTCTCCTTCACTATCTGATATATAAAACTGTAATAAGACGTCTTTTAAAGAGCTAAATCTGTGACCCAAATCTGGGCTGTGGCTCATTCCTTTAAAAGTGATCAATGCCAAGAAAACCATTGAGGTGGGGAGTCAGTAACTCACTACATTAGAACAAATAGGCTACTTTGCCACAGTTAATTTTTACATCTGTCTATTATTGCAGAAACATATACAATTGTCCTGCTGCTGACAGGCTGGTGAAGCTCAGCAAAGCTTACCTGCATTTTAAGCACTGCAATTTAGTGCGATTATTTGAAAACAAACAGCGTTCTGTCCATTAAACATTATTTAGGTTATATTTTTGGTAGTTTTTCATACAGCTTGTGAAAACTGACATTCTGTTGCTACTGTGTGTGCAACAAGTAGCAAACAAAGGGATCACACAAACCAAACCTTAAAAGGATTGTAATCTCTCCCTCTCCAGTCTAGAAGGTACACAGGTATTACAGGTTCACCTGTATAGCACCATTCAGTGACAGTAATTATTGTTCCTTTTATTCTTTAGAGGACCACAGACAAGCAGGACTTAAGCCATTAGCTGAAGTTCTGTCAGGGAACTTCTTTTGAGTTACATATGATTGCAGAGACTTGAACAAACTTTACATGTGGTTTTACTTTCATAAAATATCAAACAGCACGGTGCCCTTAAAAGTGATTTTGAATATTAAAAAATCTGTTCTTATTGACTGTCACATCCCACTGTTCTGTCTCCAACTATTTGAATTACTAAGTTTCCCATTAGCCACTGGTCAACAAGAATCGAAACACTATCTTTTTCTTGACAAAGTAAAATAACTTCTAAAAAAATTTGACATATGAAATAATTAAATCACGTTGGTTTTTATGATTAAAGCATCTTCATTTAAAATTAAAATTTATCTCTTTTCTTTGTGTTTTTTTTTTTTTTTAACTCTTCAAATAAAAATGTGATGTCTACTATTTCAGACCCTGAGGAAGTTAAAAAAAGTTACTGTTGCACTTTTCTTTCTGGGTCAGTTTTCTGAAGTTTTACATGGCATCTCAATACTGAGGTCAAGGGGAATTTTCAAAATCTTAGTTCATCAAACCAAGTTGTGTGAATAACTCCACTACTTCACATAGTTCCATCCATGACATACAGTATATCCAGAGCTTCTATGCTCAGATTTTTCCACTCTTAGATTATATCTGAGAGATCAATTCCAATTTTGTAAATTACTGGTCTTACTTGTCCAAGGTACTGTTTAGGAACCATGCTATATATGCCATTTTGTCAGTCTAAACACATTGTTTGTCTCACTGGAAATAATATCTGCTATCTTAACTCATGACTTCTAGGGCTTGTGGTTGTGTTATATGCAAGTCCAACAAATACTTCATAAAAGTACCATCTCTTCCAACCAAAGGGTAGAGTGAGACAAAACCCCCACTACAGTAAATGGAATGATCAAGATGACCACTAAGCACTTTCTATATGAAACTCATAGTTAATGGCAGTAACACTTCCCTCTGAATCTTGTAAGACAGGATTACAGTCAGGAGTATGACGTTAACTTACTATATACAGGAGTACCAGTGGCAAATGATACTTTTAGAATTCAAATAAAAACCCTGTTCTAAAATAACCCACTGCAGAGATGAAGTGTTTTTATCACAGAGAACTGAGACAAGTAGAAATAAAGAAGTTTATACTGAAGCTGTCCTGAAAGACAAAAAAGATACACGCAAAACTTGCTTTTTCAGAAAACTAGCATTCAGACATGGACTGGGCTGCCAATCTATAAATAATGCCATTAGCATATATGTAAAACAGAAGTTATATTTGCATGTAGGTTTAGAGAACCATAGGTAGAGCTCATACTTTGTTATGACCTACAATTCCAATGCAGGTCAGAACTAACCAACATCAGAGGTAGAACAGACCAGCCTTGTTCAATGTAATCCAACAAGGATACACCAGATGTACAAGTACACTCTAAGACCCCATGTCCAGGACCAGCACTCTCTCTCGGGGCCACACCACCACCTGGCACTTCTTTGCTGCAGTGCTTTTGTACAGATGTTCCCATGGCTGGAATGCTCGGGTTTTCTCCCCTTTTGTTCTGCCCTCTAGAGCTTTGCATGGCATCTCAACACTGTGTGTCAAATTTTTCTCTCTTGTTTTTTATTAATTCCAGATTGCACGGAGACACAGGACGGAAATGCAATCAGGAGATTCTATTCTCTGATTGGAATAGGAAAACTTTGGAAAATTTTACATCTTAAGATAGCCTGTGAGAAAGAAATGAAGCATTTGGGTACCCCTCTGCAGTAGAGGTTTTGGGATGGAAATTAAGTCTCTCCACATGCACTTAAAATTTTTATGCAACAGAGTTGATTATGCCAGATATATATTGCAAAGCCAGAATTTAACTACCTCTCCCAAATCCTCTGTCTGACTCTCAGTCCTGTGGTACAATCCTAATTGCAAAGAATTACTTACATTTAGAGAGGGGTGGGCAGCCTAACAGTTAAATAGATGCTATGCTTTCAGCAAGTGTCCCACACTGATTCCAAAGGGGGAGGCTCTGCAGTACATCTTCCTTGCTAGAGCAAAGGCAAGAATCTCCCTGCAAATACTTGCAGATACCTAAAGAATGACTTTTTAAAATATAGTTGTGTCTTCAATGAGTCCTGATGACTGACAGACCTTTAATACACATATCAATAGGCAAATGCTTTAAACATTTCTATCAATGCAACCCCCACACTATTTAGTGTATCAAAGCACATGAGCCCTCTTGTCAAAGGACCAGTTTGGCTTCACCTCCATTAGTAGCACGTTCTTAGGGAAAACTAAGTAATAATAGTTTTTTCACCTATAAAAGTCGATAGAAATGAATAAAAAAATGGCTTTTAATCTGTTTCTTTGATTCTTCCTCTGTTGTTTATCATTAATTGCCACTAATGAATGTGGTACCTACATTCAAGGGAATGTAATATCAGAACTTAGGTTCTCAGTAAAAATAACTTAAATACTTACATCAGTGAGATGTCTGTGATAGTTCAGTATTGCCAGTGATGCTCTTAGAACACTTCTATACTCAGCACAACAACCTTGATTCAGACAGGCAATATCAATCATTGAGAGCCAATCTCCAGTCTGGCTCTCCTATGCCTTATATCTATTACACAGAAGGAACTTGTATTTTCAAGCATGGAGAAAGCCAGAGAGGATATGCGGCCTTGATTAGCCTTAGCAGCAGCCAGCAAGGGCTGGTCTTGGTTATTTTGGAGAGTCTTAGACTGCTTTTAACATGCACTGACACACAAGGACCTCGGGTGGAATTTTAGTTCCAACAATTACCAACCAATTAGCCAATAACAGTCTGTATGCTTACAACCAAATTTTGGGGGAAATAACACAGGTAAGGTTCCATTTGTGCCACCCTCTGTATCAACACCACTTTGCTGAACACAGGTTAAGAATTAGATGGAAGGAAATGGAACTGTCATCACTAAGAGAAAACAGCACAAACATCACGAACAAGATCTTTCTAAGGAGATGGCAGGGATACAGCCATGGAATCTGCTTGCTACTTATCAAGATAGTGGAAAAACCCCAGAATTATGATGCATCTCTCAATCATTTTCCCCATTTTCCCCTCTGTCAGAGTGTAGCACAGAACTGTTAGGATATTGCTTTACACTTAAGGAATTTAAACTCAGGAAACACCCACAAAGTCAGCTCGTTTCAATATCTCCAGCAATGCTGATGCAACAAGATCATTGCTAACATGTGTGGGAAAGGGTCACAATCACCCTGTTAGCTAATGCCTCCAGAACCAATTGTAGAAGTAGCACTTACAATCCACTCATCCATGCGTATCTGTGCAAGGAGTTACAGAATAGTCTTCCTTGTAAAACTTGGCCATAAAAAATAAATCTTTACTGTAGATGATAACATGACAACTTCTAAATCAGTGAATTGCTGTTACTTTTTAGAGAATTCATCAGGACATCACAGAAACTGAAAGTATGGAAGGAAGTTGCTTAAACAAAAATAGCTCCCTGGCTTGATGTATTTAAGATTACCACTAATTAACGTATTTCAGAAATTCACAAAACAAATAGTCATTTTCCATTAAAGACTTGCATGACTCTGCAACTGCCTGAGTAGGCTGCTAAAGTAAGCAAACAAATAAATACCAAGCCAAAAAGCTGACAGAAGAAAAGGAGGTTTATGGAAATCAAACAAGGATTTACTGTAAGCTTTTATTAATTCCAAACAGGATTCTTCTCTGGGTAGTTCACAGTCAGACTTCCATTTTTGTGCTTGGACTTCTCTGTAAACTCCCCACTGTCTCAACGTTTTAGCATCTCCTACAAGTCATCCTGATTCCTAGTAGAGAAAAGTCCTTCCCTTTCCCACGCTCTCATACCATGTTAAATAATTTAGAGAGATTCTGGCATGTTTCTGGTGTGTGTTAAACTCTGCAACACATAAACTTCCATGAAGGTGACCTCAGACCAAATCCTGAGATAAACAGGTCAATACCATCTGCACAGATTCACCATCTCATGGAGTGAGCAAAACTGAGGAATAATTGTACCCATATTGTTTCTCATTTCTATCAGTAGTTCTTGTATCAGCTGTGCTTGTGCTTTGAACAAACAGCAAGAGTATCAAGGGGATGCTGACAGACTCTTCTCACTGGTGCCCAGCAACTTGAAGGAACAATGGCCATGAACTAAAACACAAATTCCACCTCTGTGTGAGGAAGAACTTCTTTATACTGAGCACTGAACAGGCTGCCCACAGAGGTCATAGAGTCTCTGTCTTTGGAGACATTCCATACCCAGCTGGACACATTCCTATATAACCTGCTCTAGGTGACCTCACCATGGCAGGGGGTTGGACTGGATGATCTCCAGAGGCCCCTTCAAAGCCAACAATTCTGTGATTCTGTGAAATGACCTGCAGCATAGCAACACGACAGGAAAACTGATTAGGCTCCAGAAAAATGTTAGTCTGGGAAAAGTTCAGGTAAAGGAAAGAAATAACTGGGATATTTTTCCATGAGAAAAATAAAAGTAAAGACCGAGAGGGTCTTAGAATCATAGAATATTTTGGGTTGGAAAGAACTTTTAAAGCTCATCTAATCCAACCACTCCTCAGTGAGCAGAGACATCTTCACGAGAGCAGGTTGCTCCGAGCCCATCCAACCTGACCTTGAATGTTTTCTGTGATGGATTTTTTTATAAGTGCATTAAAGAAGCTGGCTATGGTACCTACTATACCTCATGTCTTGGTTTGATCAGTGTGATAGTTCGGACCTGGCTCCCTGCCAAATGCCCGAACCCACAGTGGCAAACCCCCTTCCCCCCTCCCTTTTCCCTCAGGGCAAAGGAAAAGAACTATAAAAATTGAAGAGC